>NW_021028801.1:117278-147734 GCF_004153795.1 Camellia sinensis | reverse complement strand
ATAATCCCCTTGGAGTTGTAAAGGATGTGACCTCCTGGTCTGGCTCATGCATGGCGATTTGGTGGTAGCCTCTGTATGCATCCAGAAAGTTAAGTCGGTTGTGCCCCGCCGTTAGGTCCACCAGTTAATCTATCTGTGGTAGAGGAAAGCTGTCTTTCGGGCACGCCTTGTTGACTGTTTTGTAGTTGACGCAGACGCGCCACTTGCCATTCTTCTTTGGCACCACGACTGTGTTAGAGATCCATCTTGGGTAGTGCACTTCTCTAATTGCTCCTGCCTCCAGTAGGTTACCTACTTCTTCCGCCACGATTTCGGCATGGTGAAGTGCCGATCTGCGAGTGCGCTGAATGACTGGTCTGGCGGATGGGTGGACATTGAGTTGGTGATAGATGAAGTTTGGATCAATGCCTGGCATGTCGTAGGGTGTCCAGGCGAACACTTCAATGTTAGAGGTTAAGAATTCCAAGACCTCTAATCTCTCAGTGCTGGATAACGACGAACCGAGCAAAAAGAACTTATCCGGGTTCTTTTCATCTATTTTTACTTCTACCAAGTCCTCCACTGCTTTCTGATCTGCCGCTTTGCCGACATCTGTAAATAGCTCATTACTCTCAGGTTCTTCCACCGAATGAATGTATCCTTTGGCAGCGCGGCTGCCATTCACCGTGACGAAGCATTGCTTCGACATGATCTGATCTCCATAGACTTCTTCAATTACTCCGGTGTCGTTGGGAAACCGCATTACTTGGTGGTAAGATGATGCCACCGATCGCATGGCATGCAGCCATGTTCTACCCAAGATGATGTTGTAAGTGGAGGGGACCTTCAATACCCAGAACTCCACTTGTTTTGTCACGTTTCCTGCCCTGACTGGAAGAATTATCTTACCGACGGGCCATTCTGGCATGGAGTTGAATCCAATTAGGGGAGATATGGCAGGTGCCAAGTCTTTGTCTTGCAGTTTTAATTGTTTAAATGTTTCGTAGTACATGATTTCACATGAACTACCCTGGTCAATCAGAATCCGCTTGACGTCAAAATCCTTGACTCGGAGAGTGATGACTAGGGCATCATTGTGAGGACAGTATATTCGATCCAAGTCTTTATCCGAAAAAGACATGACGTTTGTTGCCTCTGTCTTCCCCTTCTTGATGATAGGTTGGGCACTTAGCACCTCTCTAAAGTGCTCAGCCTTTTTGATTGATCCCCTGAGCTCGCATACACGCTCAGGTTCAAAAACTCCATGTATCACATTGATAACGCCTTGGGGTGGGGCGTCGACTGGCATCTCGTTGGGGTTATTATGATCCTGAGGGGCTAGTTGCGTCCTCCCTTCAATGTACTTATCCAAGTGGCCTGCTGCCACCAACTCCTCCAGGTGTTGTCTCAATGGTGTGCAGTTCTCAGTGCGGTGCCCCTTTTCTTTATGGAAGGTGCACCGCGATCTTTCGTCGTAGTCTTTCTGTGCTTCTCCCAGCTTGGCTGGCCACCTGACGAAAGGCTCATCTCTTATTTCAACTCAGATCCGGAATATCTGGTTTTTGAACATCCGTGTTATGGCAGCTGGCGGATTCTCAAACCATCTTTTATCCGGGTCCTTCTCCGTTATCTTCAGTCTCACGTCCGTTTCTGTTACTTCGATCTCGTGTTACCTTTGCTGAGTTTTCTTTTTCTGGTACTGTGGTTGCCCCAGATTTGCTTTGCACGTGCCCATCTCTTTTACCCTGAGTAGACTGATCGCACTCTTCATCAGTGCTTCCATGTGAGGGGTGGCGGCATGTGATTGAGTCCTTAGTCTGTTCCCGACTGAAGGCTCTTTTATACTGCGCAATGCGAGATTGGTGAGCAGTCCCAATCTGATTGAATGTCTCCCAGTAGCGACTATTGTAAGATTTAGGTCTCTTTATACGGCCATGTCGATGGAGAGTAGCTGGTCGATCTCCACCGGGGTTTTAGTGTTTGTTTGGAACCTGTTAGCGAATGCTTCTGTCAATTTGTGCCCAAGAGGCTATGCTGCCTTTTGGTAGTTTCTTGAACCACGTCAAGCCTAGGTCGCCAAGACTTGATGGGAAGAGTATGCACATTAAGGCCTCGTTTCGCCTGTACACAGCCATGACCTGACGAAAGTGGCTCAAGTGTGAGTAGGGATCCGTCTTTCCTTCATATGTAGTGAATTTCGGCTGAAGGAAGCCTGATGGTAGGGGCGCGTTTTCAATCGCTGGAACAAACGGCGAAGTCTGCAGCCTTGCTAATGCTTTGTCCGTTAGTTCGTAGGCAGGGCGTGGTATTGGCATTCCAACCTCGACGCTTCCATGCGTCCGAGGAGCCAACCGTTGTAAGGCAGAAACTCTGTGTGGATCCCTTACCCTGGCATCCTCCTTGCATCGTGCCTTTTCTTCGAGCACGATTCGTAAGTCGGATGTTCTGGGTAGCTCCGTTTGTCTAGATCTGGTTTGGTGCGAATGCGAGGGCCAATACGTGCTTCCTTCAGTGTATGATCTTTCAGATCTCGTCCTCTCAGACCTGGAGTGACGAGTTCTGGAAGACCAAGATTGAGTGTCGCCTGTCCTGAGGCTTCTACTCTCTCCTTGCGAGGGTGTGGTATTCCTACTACGATTTTCTGAGTGGCGAGGGGGCGTCCTGTTTTTGCGCCCCTCTCCTGTCGCCACTTCTTTTTTCTTCATCTGGCGTTTCAAGGCCTCCATGTCCGCCGCCATCTTTCTTATTAATTCATCTTGCTCTTTCACGCGATCTTCCAGAGCTTGAGGGTCAATCCTCCGCCTTTGCCTGTCAGGACTTTGAGAATGAGATTGACGGGGGCTGTGAGTCCGTCTTCCCCTAGTATCTCTCCTGGGGTTATGTCGCTGGGACTCCAAGTCTGCCATGGGAGGGACAGAAGGTAATCCTTCACGCCTTGCGCCCCCATCTGGAGTTAGCCCGTCGACGGCGAACAGTGGCAATTCTTCAATGTGTGCCATTGTTTGAAAAGAGGAGAAACTTAATCAAGAGGTTTCGTTCTGTCTGTTTTTCCCACAGATGGTGCCAATTGTACGGGAAATAAATATACCTTCTCGTATAATCCTGTTGACCAAGTCTGCTCCTCCGTACGTCGTCGCTTTACCACCTGAAAACACAAACGTGAGCTAGCCGGCGGGTGTGTGCCGGAAACCCCTCTGATGCCTAAGTCAGCAAACTTGACAAATAGACAAAGCTCTGTGTATTCAAAAAGTAAAGTTGTGTGTTACCTCTCCCAAGGTGATATCTGTGAACTCTTATAGGTTTCGTGTGGCACAATCCTAGTAGGACTTCTACTCCTCCATGTAGAGTCCTCCTAGGATTCATACTCCTATAGGATAATGCTTATCCTTTAACACCCCCCCCCACTGCTTAAACCAAGTGAGATGGTTTTTACCATGGCCGAACTACCATATGACCGAAATAAAACTGGCTATGCTGAGCCACAGAGTAGGCCGAACTATCCTTAGTTCGGTTCTTCCTTTTTCTCCTCTTTATCTCGGTTCTCTCCTGTTCAACCCATGGTGTATTTAGACCGAGCTACCAAGTAACAAGGTTCTGGCCGTTTTAGTCACCATACGTTATAACCGGACTAACTCTGAGACCGGCCTAACTACAAGTTACTTCCGGACCGAAGTAACTTTACACTTCTTCTGGGCCGGAGTAATCTTTTACCTCTCTTGGGCCGGAGTAATCTTTTACCTCTCTTAGGCCGGAGTAATCTTACAGCCTTTTTAACCAGCCCTTCGTGCTTTGGGTCATAATGCCCATCTCATAGCTCGGCCCAATTTTCACCAAAATTACCCTCTCAGACACCGTAAATTTTGGGGTTTCATCTCATTTCTTCTTCAAAACTTGAGGTAGGGATTTTCTTAGAGTTATATATATATATATATATTTTTGTAAGATCTATATGATTTTCGAAATCATCCTTCGCTAGCTTTAAAAATTGATTGTTAATTCAAGAAGTTAAGCGATTTTGAAAGTGGGTTTGTCTCTTATTCTTTTAAAATGACCTTATGATTTTTTATCTTCGTTGATTGAAGAAAAGATGATTTTGGAAAGTTTTCTTTTAAAAGATTTGAGTTGTATAGTTTTAGTGAGAAAACATAGAATTTGGAGATTTTTTTTAAAGAAACTGAAAATCCATGAATGATATTGTTATATTTATTTTGTGTGTCCAAATAAATGGATGTTTGGAAAATTTCTTATTTATATTTATATAAATGATGAATTTCAAGGAATATGAGAATTTTTGTTCATTTTGAAAATTATTGTTCAAAACGTTGAAATAGTCTTGAAATGACCAATTGTTGAGAGTACTTGAGAAGAGGGAATTGTGTTATTCCTTGGATGATGAATTGGAATAAAAGTATTTATATTCATCTTGTATTTATATTCATCTTGTATTATTGGCATACCAATTCATTTGATTACATTAAACTTTGAAAGTTGATTTGAAAACTTGTATTGAGAAAAGAATGTTAACAAACAAGTTTCCATGAATTAATTTTGGGGTAAATACGGTGGTAATTCTTGACAAGTGGTGTAGATGAAATTGAATAGGTGTCGAGCCTTCCAGTTAATACTAGTAAAAATGACAGATTATAGGTGTCGAGCCTTCCAGTCAATGCTAGTAAAAATGACAAATTGGTAGTACTTGTATAATCTACTTGCAGACACCAACCTAGAGATTACCAAAGTCGTATTTACCACTCTTGAAATGAATTATTAAGTTTTGAAGAATTGAAATTACATGACATCATTGAGCATGATGGTTTTGAAAGATGAAGATGTGATTTTCTTTCAAAAGGGCATAGCATGGCATGTGCATTTCATCTTTTGAGACTTGTATAAATGTATATACTTTGTTAAGAGTTTTCTACTAGGCTTTACGCTCACCCTACAAGATTTTGTGCAGGAAAAGATGTGGTGATGCCGCCTAACTAGAGGCGAGGAAATGTGTGTTGAGAGTACGAGACTCTCATTTTGCTGTGACTCTGTGTGTAAGCCAAGGGCTATATGTGTATGGGTTTGAATAACCATTTTTGTGTAACTAGGCTCAAGCCTTGGAAACTTGTAAATCCCTTGGGGGTATTTATTTGTTTATTTACTTGTTGTTTGATTAGTGTAATGTTGCATGAAAAACAATTATGTCATGTAATGTGAGTTTGGAGATTTATATTCGGTTTTTCTTGAAAGAGCCATGATTGTTGTATTATCATTTGGGTTAGAAATTTGGGGCATTACAACTTGGTATTAGAGCTACCGGGTTTGAATACTTGGAGCTCATGGGAAATGGTTGTTTAACCACAATGGGTTCATTTAGCATGCTTAGGAAGTCTTATACATTTTGTGACTATGTGATAACATGCTTATGTGACTAAATGGGTATGGGACTGGTCTTTTGGGATGTTGTTTGCACCTATTAAATTCCTTAAGGTCTTATTAGAAGGGTACTTGATCAATACTCGTTCTACTAAGAATTCTTGGTTTTTTGTGGGTTGGATTTCATCGTAAAAGAATAGTCCGTACGTGTTTACATGACTAAGTGCTTATGTTGAGTAAAATTGAATTGTGTATTTGGTAAAGAAATATATGGAATTGTTGTAGTCGAACGTGTGAGTCAAGTTACGAGCACATATGAGTTAATGTGCTAAATTATTTCTCTTGTGTCTTTTATTAGGATGTCAGGAAGGGGTCAATTTCGTGGTGGTAGAGGCGGGAGGCGTGGTAGGGCTCGCCGAGGTGTGCATGAGGTACCAGTTCATAGGGTTCCAATGCAAGAAGAAGGGTTCGGCCAAGCTAATATGGCCGAGCAAGCAAGCCAAGCTAATGTGGCCGAGCAGGTGGGACAAATGGGTCAAACCGCAATGGGGGCCCTAGCTTGAGAAATGGCAGGGGCTTTAAGAGAGTCTATGAACTTGTTGAGGGTGGAGAATCAAGCCCGAGAGAACACCAGGAAGTCAAGGGTGAGTTTCCTTAATGGAGAGTTCTTGCGGGCCAAGCCGAATGAGTTCCATGGTGGCCCCGAGCCCAAGAAAGTGGATGAGTGGCTCGAACAAACTGTGAAGACATTTAAGATGCTTCACATCGAAGATAGTGAACTAAGAGTGACTCTAGCGAGTTACTACCTTCAGGGAGACGCGGGTCAATGGTGGAAATATGCCAAGGGTAGAGTGGAGCCAACATGGGAAGCCTTTGCAGTTGCTTTTCAAGATAAGTACATACCTCCCACTACTAGGGAGAGATTGAGGCAAGAGTTTAAAGACCTCAAACAACTCGACATGCCCGTGGCCGAGTTTGAGGCTGTCCTCTCTAGTCTGTCCAGATTTGCACCAGAGTTGATGGCAACGAAGAGCACCATTGCATTGACTTTGAAAAGAAATTGAAAAAAAAATTATGTTCAAACTTGTCGGAAATATGATTCGGGAATATGATCGTCTTGTGGAGACGGCGACACACGTAGAAATTTCCGTACAAGCCGAGGAGGAGAGGCTTCGAAGTTCGAGAGGCCAAAAGTCTCAATGAGACTATAGGTAAAATAAGAAGAGCAGGAACACCTATCCATCCCAGTCCCAGCCACAGCAGTCTAGATCCACTTTTCCTTTGCCTAGTACGGGTTGGAGAAAAAGTGCATCGAGTAGCTTCTCGTGTTTCAAGTGTGGCCAACCGGGTCACAAAGCCTTCTCATGTCCACAGAAGGGAGGAGGGCAGTTAATGTTATCACCACCTAACCAATCTCAAAGTCAATCTCAGTCTTAGAATAAAGGTCAAGGGTTTAATTGTTATCAGTGTGGTCATCCAGGGCATATGAAAAGAACTTGGCCACAGTTGGGAGGCGCATCTGGCATATCAAGGTCGAGGCAAACTTAGAGCCACCAACAGGCTCAATCAATCCAAGCTTTGCGAGTTAATCAGGGAGCCACTTCAGCTCAGTCAGTACAACAGACCTATGCTCCGAGAGGGGAGCAAGTTAATCAAGGGCCATAGGGGCGTATGTATGCTGTTACCGTGCCAGAGCAGTTACTAGAATCCTCAGTTGTGAGGGGTATTTTTCTTGTGTATAACTCTTTGGCTAATGTATTGATAGACATGGGTGCATCTCATTCATTTATATCTACTGCATTTGCTTCTACATTGGGGTTAGATGTGACAAGGTTAGTACCTCCACTCAGACTAGAGTCACCTGTTGGGGGTATAGTTGATTTAGACCGGAGTTGTTGTGATTATGAAATAGAAGTTGTCAAGCGTCGACTTCTGTTTTCTTTTTTGTTACTAGATATGTTGAGTTTTGATGTCATTTTAGGCATGGACTGGTTGTGTTCTTATCAAGCTGTGATTGATTGTTACCGTCAGAGAGTTACGGTGTGCACTTGGGGTGGTGATCGTTTCTATTTTTTGGGGAACCGAGTTGATAGAGCCTTGTTGCCAGTTGTTTACCCTCGTAGTAGGAGAAAGCTTAGTGGCCTTCTTGTAACTCTCTTGGATAGTGAGAGTGACGGGGCTTGTGCTGAGTCACCAAGGGTAGTTTGTGAATACCCGGATGTCTTTCCAAAAGATCTTACTAGTTTACCACCTCACCGGGAGATCGACTTCTCCATTGAATTAGTGCCTGGTACGGCACCGATTTCCATGTCACCGTAAAGATTTACACCCACTGAATTGCATGAGTTGAAGATTCAACTCCAAGAACTTTTAGACAAGGGCTTCATTCGCCCTAGCACATCGCCTTGGGGAGCGCCGGCTCTCTTTGCGAAAAAGAAAGATGGGTCATTGCAGTTGTGCATTGATTACCGCAAGTTGAATAGAGTTACAGATAAGAACAAGTATCATCTACCTAGAATAGATGATTTGTTTGACCAACTTAGAGGGTCTCGTTGCTTCTCAAAAATAGATTTAAGGTCGAGGTACCATCAGTTGAGAGTCCGGGAGGAGGACATTTAGAAGACAGCCTTTCATACTATTATGGCCACTATGAATTCATTGTAATGCCTTTTGGGTTGACCAATGCACCAGCTTCCTTTATGGATTTGATGAACAGAATTTTTCGGGAAAACTTGGACCATTTTGTGGTCGTCTTTGTGGACAACATCTTGATTTATTCAACCTCTGAAGAGGAACACGAGACTTACTTGCAGGTAGTGCTGGGTTTACTTAGTGAGCACCAATTGTACGCCAAATTTGAAATATGCGAGTTTTGGTTAATAGTGGTGAAGTTTTTGGGGGCATGTAATGTCTAGAGAGGCAATGACTGTGGACTCCTCAAAGATAGATGTCGTATAGGATTGGGAACAACCAAAGAATATTTTTGAAATCCGAAGTTTCTTGGGATTAGCAGGGTATTATTGACGTTTTGTTAGGGACTTCTCTAGACTAGCTACACCTTTGACTAGGTTGATTAGAAAGGGTATCAAATTTATGTGGAGTGAGGCTTGTGAAAAGTCATTCCAAGAGCTTAAGACTAGATTGACTACCACACCAGTTTTGATAATTTCGAAAAGGGGTTTGAATTACACTGTCTATTGTGATGCGTCCGGAGATGGTCTTGGTTGTGTCTTGATGCAAGAGGGAAAAGTTGTGGCCTACGGTTCACACCAATTGAAAACTCATGAGAAAAATTACCCCACCCATGATCTAGAATTAGCAACAGTGATTTTTGCTTTGAAAATTTGGAGGCATTACTTGTACGGTGAGAAGTTTGAAGTCTTTTCCGATCATAAGAGTCTAAAGTATTTATTTTCTCAAAAAGACTTGAATTTACGACAACGGAGGTGGATGGAATTTATGGAGGATTATGACTTTGAGTTAGACTATCATCCAGGGAAGGCCAATGTGGTGACCGATGCTTTGAGTCAAAAATCTATGAGTAGTTTGGCAAGTGTGGCCACTCGGGAATGGGATATGCTAGATGTTATTGGCAAGTTTGATTTGCACTTGGGTGAGTCTAGAGAGAATGCTACCTTGTTTATTTTGAATGCTCAGCCTACCTTGGTTAGTAAGGTCATAGAGGCACAACGAGGAGACTGTGATGTAGAATCAATCCGTGTTAAGATTTCCAATAGGAAGGAAAAGAAAGGTTTGAACGTTCACTCGAATCTGAGTGTACGTTGTTGTAACGACCCAAACCCGCCCCTGTAGGTTTAGCATCGTAACCGGCCAGTAATCCATGGATTACCGAAGGCCTCTTGACAGATTAGCAAATAATAAGGGGCTACGGAAGCAAATATACAAAACATAAATAGTCTAATGAGCTGTGTCGATAAACATGGGACAGAATATTTCAAAACTTGTATATACATAAGCGTACCGGTCAAAGGATAACACAATTACAAAACATTTACAAGAATGTAATATCCAAGACCCAACTGTACAAAACAGACAGAGGCTAACATAAACACAAAAACAGCCATGTAACTAGACTTCAATCGGAACCTTCTCGGGAGGCACAACGGCTGGCTGACAAAAACAGAATTGAAGGCCGTCAACTCTGGCCCTGATCATGCGCCGGCTCACCCACATATATAATATAAACTATGAACGAAAGCTCAGTGAACAATAACAGAGTAAACGGGTTTCAATGAATGAGTCCGTACATATTCAGAGTTCATAATTCAGTTTCGTATCAAATCCATAATTTGTCCAGATCATATACAGAAATCATAAGTCATGTGTAAGTATACGTGATACATCCATTAGCATTAACAGAAAAAATGCAGAATAGATGCAGACACGTGAGGGTTACGAATAACCAGTTCCATAAAGGAACCTCCGGATCCAGGTAACAGAGAATAAATACGCTGAGCCCCATAATGGAGCCTCCGGTATGGGTAACAGAGTGTAGACAGATTAAGTTCCATGATGGAACCTTCGATACCGGGTAACAGCCAACACATATCACATGATGCTAAGGATGTCACGAATACATATCAGAAATTGGATAGTCATTCATTGTACAGAACATAGCACTGTAGAAAATAGATCTTATTTTATCACACAGAAAACAAATACTGTTGAGACAGACAGACGGAGCAGATTGGTCAAACGGTACGCGACACCTACACGACACATAACAGATACACACTTGAAACACATGTTCGAATTGTGTATAACTTATGTCATTTGCTCTTAGTGTGTTTCTAACCTTTAATCCTCATTATGGAGTCTTAAACATTACCTAGGATGGAATGAGGATGCAAAAATGCGTTGGAAAATATTTCTTAAAACTTGCTGAAAATGAGGTCTACGCTCGAGCGTGGATTTCCCCGCTCGAGCGGACATGCAGACAATGAATCTCCGCTCGAGCGTGACTTCCTCCGCTCGAGTGGACTGTAAACTTTGAAAAAGTACTGGATGCATGATTTTCACGCTCGACGGGCACTCGAGGGTGAGACTCAGAACCTCGCTCGAGCGTGAATTCCCTTGCTCGAGCGGATTGTAAAACACAAGAACTTCTGGGTATATGCATTTCACGCTCGAGCGTAACTATCGACGCTAGAGCGGACGTGCATGTTCTCAGAGTGCACGCTCGAGCGTAAAGTTCCACGCTCGAGCGTGGATCAAAATTCTGGAATTTTCAGATTCAATCACCAAGCTCAAACTCAACTTCAAATGCATTAAACTAGATTTTTTTGGGCCAAAACTTGAGAAAATACATGAAGACCCCTAAAACAACATAAATTAAAGATCAATTCAAGAAATCATGGCCCAAAAGCATGCCAATTATGCACAAACTCAACTAAAACCTTATAGTTGATCCAAAACATCACATGCATGTACATTTTTGAGCTAAGGCTCTCCAAAACATGATCAAATGCTACTAAACAACATGAAACTCATTGTGTTTCCAAAATTAGAATGAACTCAACACATGCATGAAGGAATTCTTGAAAATCAATCTTCAAAATGCTATGCAACATGCATGCATGCATGGATTGATCTACTTCCCTACTCCTTAAGCTTGATTCTCACATCTTATAGCTCAATTTACTTGAATTCATGCATGAACAACTTAAATGCACAATTAAAAGAATGAATTTCCTACCTTAAGTCTTGAATTCCAAGTGTGGTAGCTCAATTATGCAAATCTCCTTCTATTTCTCCTAAGTCTCAGGCAGCTCCCTTGTTGGATTCAACATTCCTCCAACTCTCTCCCTCTCTCACGTTTTTTTTCCTCTCAAAGCTCAAGTGTGGTCAAAATGAATAAAAGAGATGAGTGGGGCTCAATTAGCCTAATAAGTAGTAATTGTTCAAAAGTAAACAAATGACATTATTTTAATCAAATTTAATCGCTCCGAACCGAATTTTAATTAAACCTCCCATAAATTTCTATAATTCTTAATTAGCACATAAATCAAGTCAATTTTTGATTCGGACGCCGATAAGGCTTTCAATTCGCAAATCGAAGCTAGGACACGAACAGATCTTCCTACGCCTAACAGATATAAACACAACAATACAACACACGCATGCTGTTTAATTCAGAATTTCACCTTAATTGCTAATTAGGCATAATTAATCATGGATTAACATTAATCAGAGGTCGGGATTGTTACAGTCTTCCCCCCTTAAAAGAGTTTAGTCCTCCAAACTCGAATTACCTTCATTCTGGAACAACATTGGGTCCAATAGGAACAAATCTGGATATCTCTTCATCATGTCTTCTTCTGTTTCCTAGGTTGCATAGGTTTCTCCATGGTTTTGCCAATCAACTTTTACCAGCGGTATTTCTTTGTGTCTCAATCTTTTGATCCGACGGTTCACAATTTGGATAGGTCTTTCCTTATAGGTGTAATCATCCTTCAAGAGCACATGTGTTGGTTCAATGACTTGGAGCGGATCTCTCAAATACTCTCGAAGCATCGATACGTGAAATACATTGTGTATATGCTCCATTACTGATGGTAAGGCCACTCGATACGATACTGGATTGATTTTTTCAAGGACTTCATAAGATCCAACATACCTTTGGCGCCAACTTGCCCTTAACACCAAACCGAGTTTGACCCTTCATCGGGGTCACTTTAATGAATACATACTCCCCAACTTCATATTCCCTATCCCTTCTTCGGACATCAGCATAGCTCTTCTGCCGACTCTGTGTAGTTTTCAGACGCTGTTGGATCAGTTTCACCTTCTCAGTTTTCTCTTGCACAAGTTCTAGTCCCAACAAAAGTCTATCACCTACTTCAACCCAACATATCGGAGAACGACATTTTCTTCCATACAAAGCTTCGTAAGGAGCCATTCCAATGCTTGAATGGTAACTGTTGTTGTACACAAATTTAACTAATGGCAACTAGGTCTCCTAGCTTCTTTGGAAGTCTAATACACACATTCTGAGCATATCTTCCAATGTTGGTTAGTCCGTTTAGTTTGTCCATCTATCTGTGGGTGATAGGCACTACTCAACCTCAGTTTAGTTCCCAAAGGCTATTGCAAACTCTGCCAAAATCTCGACACAAACTTTGAGTCCCTGTCAGACACAATAGATACTGGCACTCCATGCAATCTTATAATTTCAGCCATATAAATATTGGCCAATTTGTCAGCATTGTAAACAGATTTAACAGGTAGGAAATGAGCAGACTTAGTTAAACGGTCAACTATAACCCAAATAGAGTCCATACCTCGGGAAGAATGAGGCAATCCCACAATGAAGTCCATGGTAATGTGCTCCCATTTTCATTCCGGTATTGGAAGTGGTTGTAGCAAACCAGTGGGTTGTTGATGTTCAGCTTTAACCTGTTGGCAATGTAGATATCTAGTCACAAAATCTGCAATACTCTTTTTCATTCCAGGCCACCAAAAATTCTGTTTCAAATTATGATACATTTTGGTGTTCCCCGGGTGCATGGCAAACTTACTGCTGTGAGCTTCGGTCATAACATGTTTTCTCAAATCACCACAATCGGGTACATAAAGACGGTTTTGAAATTTTAGCACGTCATTCTCAAACACAAATCCTGGCCTCGGCTTTGAATCAAATTCCTCTATGGTCTTTTTCAAGTATTCATCTTCACATTACTTCTATTTGATCTTGTCAAGAATTGTAGGTTGAGCGGAAATAGCAGTTAAGATCCCAGCTTGTTCTCGCACGACAATCTCAATCTCCTTCTGTTCCAGGTCATCTAGCAATTCTTTTCGGTTGGATAACAGACATGACAAATTTGCAATGGATTTTCGGCTCAAGGTATCTGCCACGGTATTAGCTTTCCCTGGGTGATATAAGATCTGCAAATCATAATCTTTGATTAACTCTAACCATCGCCTCTGCCTCATGTTCAATTCTTTTTGGGTGAAGAAATATTTCAAGCTTTTATGATCGGTATACACCTCGCAAGTTACCCCATACAAGTAGTGACACTAGATTTTCAAAGCAAACATCACAGCTGCTAATTCAAGATCATGTGTTGGGTAATTCTTTTCATGAGATCAAAGTTATCGAGAAGCATAGGCAATCACTTTTCCGTTTTACATCAATACACACCCCAAACCCTTGTAGGAAGCATCACTGTAAACTTGAAACTCATCAGTACCATTGGGCAAAGTTAAAATTGGCGCAGTCACTAACCTGGTTTTCAATTCTTGAAATGCCGCCTCTCTTTGTTCGTTCCAGTCAAATGGCATATTTTTCTGAGTTAACTGGGTCAATGGCATGGCAAGCTTGGAAAAGTCTTTTACAAATCTCCTGTAGTAACCTGCAAGTCCCAAAAAACTTCTAATCTCTATCTCATTTGTCGGTTTAGGCCAATCCACAATAACTTCAATTTTCTGAGGGTCAACAGAAACACCATCTTTGTTGATTACATGACCCAAAAATGCCACACTGTCAAGCCAGAATTCATATTTGGACAATTTAACATATAATTTTTTTTCTCTTAAAGCCTGTAGGGCAATTCTCAAATGGTTCTCGTGTTATTCCCTGCTTTTGGAATAAATCAGGATATCATCAATAAACACAATAATAAATTCATCCAGAAATGATTTAAACACTCTGTTCATAAGGTCTATAAAGGCAGCAGGTGCATTGGTCACCCCAAATGGCATTACTAAGAATTCATAATGTCCATATCTAGTTCTGAATGCAGTTTTCTCTATGTCTTCAGCCTTAACTTCTAATTTGTGATACCCAGATCTGAGGTCAATTTTGAAAAATACTTGGGCACCCTGAAGTTAAACAAGTCATCTATTCGAGACAAAGGGCATTTGTTCTTGATAGTTACTTTGTTCAGTTCTTGATAGTCTATACATAGCCTCAAAGACCCATCTTTCTTTTTGACAAACAGGACTGGAGCACCCCAAGGTGAAGTGCTCGGACGAATAAATTTCTTGTTCAGCAGTTCCTGAAGTTGAGTTTTCAACTCTTTTAGTTCCGAGGTAGACATTCTATAGGGAGTCTTGGAAATAGGTTCTGTTCCCGAAAACACCTCAATAATGAACTCAATTTCTCTATCAACTAAGTCCCCAAGTAAGTCATTCGGAAACACATCAGGAAATTCACAAGTAACAGGGATAGTTTCCACATTAGTTCCGTCAGATGATGCAGTCAATATACAACACAAGTAACCCTTACATCCCTTCTTAAGCAGTTTTATAGCTTTCATAGCCGAAATCAGATATGGGGAGGAACTACCCCATTCCCAATAAAAATAAATTCAGGCATACCCGGTGGTTTAAACACAACGGATTTACTTGCACAGTCAATGGTGGCACAGTATTTAGTCAACCTGTCCATTCCCAAAATGCAATCAAAATGATCAATGTCCAAGGGCAATAAGCCAACATATAACATTATATCGCCAGTCATAATATCATAACATTATATCGCTAGTCATAATATCACATGCGAGATAAACATGAGCACACATCATAGAACCCCCAGACGGCGTAGATACAGATAACACATATGTCATAAGCTCTAATGGTCTAGTCAATTTTTGAGAGAAAGCATGCGATACAAAGGAATGTGTAGAACCAGAATCTACCAATACACATACATTTTGAGAACATACAGAGAGTGTACCTGACACCACAGTATAGGTGTTTTGTATGTCACTGGGCACTAAGGCAAACACTCGACCTTGTCTCAGAGGTTCTTTCCCATTATTGGCTTTTGCATTTGTTTTGGCTGTAGAAGCGGATCCAGATGAACTTGCCGTAGGACGACTAGTATTCTCAGGCCTGAGTGGGCAATCTTTCACTACATAAGCTATTTGGCCACATCGAAAACAAGCACCGGATACTCAGTAGCACACACCCCTATGCCTTATACCACAATCAGAACAGACCGGGATAGACCAACTACTCTGACTCGAGCTGCTTGTAGACCCCGTGTTCTGCTTCTTATTAACATAAGACCGGCTTCTTCGAAAACCATACCTAGACCTTTTTCCTCTCCAATCAGTTGTTGTAGCTTCTGGGGCTTTGCTTTGTTTCATAGCGGCTAGGGTGGCTTCCGCTATTAAGGATCTGTCTAATACTTCCACATAAGTAGGTAATTTCAGTACGCCTACTTGATCAAACACCTTCAAATCCAGTCCACCTTCAAATTTTCGTGCTTTCTTGTAATCAGTATCCACCATATATGGAGCAAACCGTGCCAGTTCGGTGAACTTGGCTTCATACTCAGCTACAGACATCCTTCCCTATTTAAGTTCTTGAAACTCAGACAATTTCCGATCCCTGAAACATTGGGGAAAATATTTATCATAGAAGATCGCATTAAACTGTGCCCACGTCATATTCCCATTGCCACTTCAAATCAGTAACCACCACCTTCGGGCTTCATCCTTCAGAGTATAGGTGGCTAGGAGGGCTTTTGGATTTTAGAACAAGGAAACACTTCATATAGCTTCTCCATTTCAAGTAACCACGTCTCTGCTTTCAACGGTTCAATTTCACCATAGAATGTCAGCGGTTTCATTTTCACAAATTTCTGTGTCAGGTTGATGATGTCATTATTATCTGCTTCGGCTTGTGCCGACAGAGGTGGAGAGGGCAAAGGTTGTTGTCTTTGCTGTTGTGTCAAAGTTTCAGTCAATGCTGCAAGCATTTGTTCCATTCGGCCCATGCGAGCCTCTGAAGATTCATTTACATCACTTCCCCTTGCATTCTCCATGTTACTATAGAGACATCAAATGATAATAAACATAGGCATAATCTTATTCGTTTCTTTCTATTCATTTGCTCAAATTTACGTTCAGTTTTCATATTCATTTGAATTACCACACACTTACACATGCAGATGGAATGCCCCTAACTCTTACTAGGGCATCCTAAGCTCATATGGACTTGTGTGTGCGGTAGAACACATGCTCTGATACCACTCTGTCACGACCTAAACCCGCCCCTATAGGTTTACATCGTAACGAGTCAATAATCCTTGGATTACCAAAGGCCTCTTGACAGATTAGCAAATAATAATAGGCTGAGGAAGCAAATATACAAAACATAAATAGTCCAATGAGCTGTGTCGATAAACATGGGACAGAATATTTCAAAACTTGTATATACATAAGCGTGTCAGTCAGAGGATAACACAATTACAAAACATTTACAAGAGTGTAATATCCAGAACCCAACTGTACAAAATAGACAGAGACTAATATAAACACAAAAACAGCCATGTAACTAGACTTCAATCGGAACCTCCTCAGGAGGCACAACGGTTGGTTGACAAAAACCGAATTGAAGGCCGTCAACTCTGGCCCTGATCATGCGCCGACTCGCCTACATATATAATATAAACTGTGAGTGAAAGCTCAGTGAACAATAACAGAGTAAACGGGTTTCAATGAATGAGTCCGTACAGATTCAAAATTCATAATTCAGTTTCATATCAAATCCATAATTTGTCCAGATCATATACAGAAATCATAAGTCATGCGTAAGTATACCTAATACATCCATTAGCATTAACAGAACAGATGCAGACACGTTAGGGTTACGAATAACCAGTTCCATAAAGGAACCTTCGGATCCGGGTAACAGAGAATAAATACGCTGAGCCCCATGACGGAGCCTTCGGTACTGGTAACAGAGTGCAGACAGATTAAGTTCCATGATGGAACCTCCGATACCGGGTAACAGCCAACACATATTACATGATGCTAAGGATGTCAAGAATACATATCAGAAATTGGACAGTCATTCATTATACAGAACATAGTACTTTAGAAAATAGATCTTATTTTATCACACAGAAAATAAATACCGTTGAACATAACTTTACTAAGTTATTACTCACAATTGGCCTTGAGACAGATAGACGGAGCAGATTGGTCAAACGGTACACGGCACGTGACCTACACGACACATAACAGATACATACTTGAAACACACGTTCAAATTGTATATAACTTATGTCATTTGCTCTTAGTGTGTTTCTAACCTTTAATCCTCATTATGGAGTCTTAAACATTGCCTAGGATGGAATGAGAATGCAAAAATGCATTGGAAAACATTTCTTAAAACTTGCTGAAAATGAGTGTAACATGTCCGGGGGGTACCCGCACGCGTTAAACAGTTCAAACTCCCGAGATCTCTTTGATCTCAAGTTTCACGAGTGCAATGTGAAACGTAGATGAGAGTCCAGATTTGGCAACTTTTATTGAAAATCCATTTTATTGCAATTTTGTCAAAAATGGACTGCGTCATCAGATCTCAGAGTTGCCACCTAATATTTTAGGAAATTAGGAAACCCATGACTCGGTGCCAAGGCCACTGTTCGTCGTAACCAAAGATACTTGGCTCGGAACCTTAGGTATGAGAGGGGAAGGTCAATAATGAGTACCCCCACTCACCCGATCAAAAGATCGGCCTCTACTAAACCATGATATGACTTTTATTTTCTTTACATGTTCATGTTCTGATTATTTTAGTAAATCCTAAAATTTACTAAGTGAAGCATATAAGTATAGACTAGTTTGCTCAAATTGGAACAATTCAATTTCATATTTGTTTTTCGAAAAGGGTTTGAATTTGCCACTTGACAAAGTGGGCTTAAAGTTTGTGAATTTGCCACTACAAAGTGGGCTTAAAACGTACATTTATTGAATTATTCCAATTCAAACAACAAGCCTTCATCCACAGGCATTCATACAGTTTATCACTTAAGCAAATAGCCACATGGTAGGATGCTAAACATAATAAGAAAATCACACACAAATGAGATGCTAAAGCATAAAAACTCACAAATCGACCGGCGTCCCTCGAACAACTACAAAACAAAGTTAGTAAAATATGCATGATCTTATATACAGAATCCTAATGCAATTCACTCATGAGATGCAGCTAAAGATTCGACTTCTAAGATATGACGTGTGAAACATTGCAAAACATGTGATAGCGCACAAAATCATGGGATAATCAATTAAAGCATAAAGATGCAAATTTAGCCGAATCTTATGCACGGAGCATGGATGTAAAGCAGGGATATGCATGGCATGTCAGTTAGAGAAAGCGATTAAAGAATGGGATAGAAAGAAACGGGGTGAGGGAATTATTACAATCATTTTAAATATTACAAATCTGAGGGAGATAAATAAAATTAAATCCTCACAAACACTCAAAATAAAAAATAAAAAAAAAATCATTAATTAGCAAAACAAACTATTTGTCTTCACGCCTCAGCCCATGTAAACTCATCATCAATGGAGGCCCCATCAATGCTCAAACAAAACGGCCCACTGTCAAACCGGCCCGACCTCTTCAAGACCAAACCACCAGCCAATCAAAAATGCACCAACCCAACGTAAATGATATCCACATGGGTTATTATTCTACAGCACCAAAATCCCACAACTTTACGGCCCAATAACCATGATTTTTCTCCACGTGCTGGATTGTTCAACCAGCCCAATAAAATATGAACCTTGGCTTAATCACATGAGGTGGCCCACGGACACTTTGCTCATCCTTGAATTCAGCTCTGTGATGATGATGATGATGAGACCAAGAGAAAAGAAAGTGTGGTGCATGTGTGAATCTGTTAACTCCCTCTATTTCTCTGTGTGTCTATATCCATTGTAGAGAGAGAGAAAGAGAGAGAGAGAGAGAGAGAGATGTAACCTGGAGGGAGAGAGAGCCGTTGGCCTTGTGCATGTGTGTGAGTATGCTGTGTGTGTCATGCATGTGTGAATGGTGTGGGTGTGTGTAGTGTGTGTGTATTGGGTGCATGGCCTCTCTCTCTTTCTCACCTTTCTCTCCCTAACCTCTTTCTCTCTCTAAATCGTGTGTGTGTTGAGTGTGTTCTCAGCTCCAGAGAGAGAGACCAGAGATGGATGAGTCTGCTGTGCTCCCTGTATGTATGGGTTCGCTGGGTGTCTGTTGGGTCTGTTTGTGTGTGAATGAGTGTATGGCCCTGTGTGAGTCTTAATGCATGTGTGTTGTGGGTTTGCCAAGAGAGAGAGAATGAGATGGCAGTGTGTGTGTGCAGCTCTGATTGTGCTGTGTGTGTGTTGTGCCCTGGGTGTGTCTTAGAGAGAGAGAAACCTAGGAATCTAGAGAGAGAAGAGAGCTGGGTTTGGTGTGTATGTATGCATGGTAGTGGTGGTGGTGGTGTGCATGCCGAGAGGGAGGGAGGTGGAGCTTGTGTGTGTATGTGTTCAGCGTGTATGCATATGCTGGGTGTCCCTCTTGGGTGTGTGAATGTGTATCAATATGTATGCATGTGTGTTTTAAGTGTGAGAGAGAGCTGTGTGTTGTTTGTGTGTGTGTGTAGCAGTGGCTGGGTTTGCCGTGGGTGCATGTGTAGTGTGTGGGTGATAAGTGGTGTGTTGAGTATGAATGTTAGTCGTGTGTGGTGTGTTTCAGTGAGGTGCCGTGTGTGTATGCCGTGTGTGAATGGTGTGTGTGCATGGGTGGTGTGGTGTGGTGTCTGAAGTGTGTGGGTGATGAGTGTGTGGCCTCTCTCTCTAAACCCGTGTGTGTGTGTTCAGTGGTGAATGGGTGTGTTGAGTGATGTTGTGCATGTGTGTTGGGATGGCAGTGGTGGTGTGGTGAGAGTGTATGTTGTGTATGTGTGTGGTGTGCTGCTGCCGTGAGTGTGTGTGCAGTGTGTATGTGTGGAGAGAGATACCCAGCTAGAGAGAGATGAGACTGAGAGCCTTTTTGCCTGTGTTGTCCTCCCCCCCCCCTCGCCCGTGGCTACTTCAAACAAGTTGGAAAATATAAAGAGAGATTTTTTAATTGTTTATCACCCACCATGCCAACAACCATAAAAAATCCACACCCCTGATACCCACATACCTCAATTATTCTGAAGAGGGAGAGATAGTGTGTTTGTTAGGTGTCTCCTTTCCACCCACTCTAACCTGCCTTCCTCTTTTTTCAATTTTCTCCACCACTTTTTAAACCCACTTCATCGAATTAAGCCCTACTCCACCGAATTATTTTCCACCCAAAACTTATCATCACAATGTTCACTCTGTTCCCCTTTGAATCAAGCAAAAAACAAAATCCTTTTTCCATCCCAAAACCAATTATCCTCATCTGACCCTCTCTTTTTCTTTTCTTTATTTTCTTTTTCATTTTTTTATTTTGTTTTGTTTGTTTTTTTATTATTTTATATAAAAAAAAACTAAAAATGTGTACACACACATAAAATTATAAAATACTACAAATTGATAAAATATTAGTGATATAAAATAATTTGACAAAAATAGGTGAGGTTTGGGATTAAAGTTTCAATTTGATTTTTCGGCTGAGAAATTCATAAAACGACATATTCCAATTTTTATCAACAGGTGGTCAAAAGAAAGTGCCCAAGTCTTAGGGCCAGTCAAAATGGGGTGTCTACAATGAGGTCTATGCTCGAGCGTGGATTTCCCCGCTCGAGCGGACATGTAGACAATGAATCTCCACTCGAGTGTGACTTCCTCCGCTCGAGCGGACTGTAAACTTTGAAAAAGTACTGGATGCATGATTTTCACGCTCGATCTACGCTCGAGCGTGAATTTCCTTGCTCGAGCGGACTGTAAAACACAAGAACTTCTGGATATATGCATTTCACGCTCAAGCGCAACTATCGACGCTCGAGCGGACGTGCATGTACTCAGAGTGCACGCTCAAGCGTAAAGTTCCACGCTCGAGCGTGGATCAAAATTCTGGAATTTTCAAATTCAATCACCAAGCTCAAACTCAACTTCAAATGCATTAAACTCGATTTTTCTGGGGCAAAACTTGAGAAAATGCATGAAGACCCCTAAAACAACATAAATTAAAGATCAATTCAAGAAATCATGGCTCAAAAGCATGCCAATTATGCACAAACTCAACTTAAACCTTATAGATGATCCAAAACATGACATGCATGTACATTTTTGAGCTAAGGCTCTCCAAAACATGATCAAATGCTACTAAACAACATGAAACTCATTGTGTTTCCAAAATTAGAATGAACTCAACACATGCATGAAGGAATTCTTGAAAATCAATCTTCAAAATGCTATGCAACATGCATGCATGCATGGATTGATCTACTTCCCTACTCCTTAAGCTTGATTCTCACATCTTATAGCTCAATTTACTTGAATTCATGCATGAACAACTTAAATGCACAATTAAAAGAATGAATTTCCTACCTTAAGTCTTGAATTCCAAGTGTGGTAGCTCAATTATGCAAATCTCCTTCTATTTCTCCTAAGTCTCAAGCAGCTCCCTTGTTGGATTCAACATTCCTCCAACTCTCTCCCTCTCTCACGTTTTTTTTCCTCTCAAAGCTCAAGTGTGATCAAAATGAATAAAAGAGATGAATGGGGCTCAATTAGCCTAATAAGTAGTAATTGTTCAAAAGTAAACAAATGGCATTATTTTAATCAAATTTAATCGCTCCGAACCGAATTTTAATTAAACCTACCATAAATTTCTATAATTCTTAATTAGCACATAAATCAAGTCAATTTTTGATTCGGACGCCGATAAGGCTTTCAATTCGCAAATCGAAGCTAGGACGCGAACAGATCTTCCTACGCCTAACAGATATAAACACAACAATGCAACACACAAATGCTGTTTAATTCAAAATTTCACCTTAATTGCTAATTAGGCATAATTAATCACAGATTAACATTAATCAGAGGTCGGGGTTGTTACAGTTACCTAGACCGTTTGTTTGTACCAGAATCTTGTAGAGATGAAGTACTTCGGGAGTTCCATCACTCACGCCTTGCGGTACACCCGGGAGGCACTAAAATGTATCATGATCTTAGTCGTCAGTTTTGGTAGAGGGGTATGAAATAAGATGTCGCTTTATTTGTATCGAAGTTCTTTACTTGTTAACAAGTGAAGGTCGAACACCAAAGACCAGTGAGTTTGTTACAACCCTTACCAATAGCCGAGTGGAAATGGGAGTATGTTACCATGGATTTTGTAGCTGGGCTTCCTAGAACACAACGAGACAATGACGTCGTTTGGGTGATTGTTGATAGGTTGACTAAGTCTACCCATTTCATTCCGATGTGCACCAGCGACTCTGTTAAACGCTTGGCAGAGTTGTACATTAGAGAGATAGTTCGACTTCATGGAGTCCCTATGACTATTGTGTCAAATAGGGATCTTCGTTTTACTGCCTAATTATGGCAAAGCCTTCAAGAGGCGTTGGGAACTAAGTTGACTCTTAGCACCACTTGTCATCCTCAAACCGATGGACAGTCGAAACATACCATTCATATTTTGGAGGACATGCTTAGAGCTTGTGTCCTTGATTTTAAGGGGCCTTGGGAAAGGCACTTACTATTGATTGAGTTTGCTTACAACAATAGTTACCAAGCTAGTATTAGGATGGCACCATTTGAGGCCTTGTATGGCTGACTTTGTAGATCACTAGTTTGTTGGGCCGAAGTGGGTGATGCACCGTTACTGGGTCCGAAAATTGTTAGAGAGACAACCGAGAAAGTTGTTCTCATTCCGAAGAGGTTAGCTACGGCCTAAAGCCGACAAAAGAGTTATGCTGATAAGAGGAGACAACCTTTATCTTTTGAAGTTGGTGACCATGTGTTTCTAACAATCTCACCAAGGCGGGGTTTGATGAGATTTGGTAAGAGTGGTAAATTATCTCCAAGGTTCATTGGGTCTTTTGAGATCTTAGGGCGAATTGGGGAAGTGGCATACCAGTGAGCTTTACCGCCACAACTTTCAGGAGTTCACAACGTATTTCATATATCTATGCTTAGGAAGTATGAACCCGACCCTTCTCATGTTCTTGATTAGGTTGACTTGGAGGTAGATAAGGATGTCTCTTACGAAGAACGACCGGTTCAAATATTAGATATCTGGGAGTAAGTGCTATGAGGCAAAACTATACTGTTGGTAAAGGTGTTGTGGGGACACCATGGGGTTGAAGAAGCGACGTGGGAACGGGAGGCGAAAGTCTGCTCCAAATATCTGGATTTGTTTGAAAATGCTTAAGTTGTTTTTCTTTGTAATATTCCCTAGTGTTGAGGGAAACGTATTGAAAGTTGTTAACCACATGTTGATATGTACGTTGTTGTTTTAAGCATAAGGTTATTGAGAGTAGCCATTACTTTTTAGGAAATTTCATGTTTATGCATATTTGGGAGGTTGTTGTTAATGAAATAACCATGGTGGAAATGGTGGAATTTGGTTGACAGTTAGTACTATAATTTGAAAATGAAATAGCGTGGTTTTGATCACTAGAAATTCTTTTGTTTGGGTAGTTTGATTTGAAATTTCGAGGACGAAATTCTTTAAGAGGGGAAGGTTGTAGCGATCCCGGTTTCGACCGTTCTTTCATATTTTGCCACTTCGACTGGGCAGGCCGGGGATCGAGCTGCTCGGTCAGCTCCCGGGGGTCCAAGGGGCAGCGCCCTTTGGCGGGTCCGAGGGCAGCGCCCTAGCGCGGTCAATGGGCAGTGCCGCCAAAGCAAAAATACAAAATGCATTCGAAGTTGCTTGTCCGCTCGAGCGAAGAATGTTTGGTTCCAGAAGTTTGACCCATCTGCAAAAGTACTGGGAATGTGTATTCGACGCTCGAGCGAGGCTTTCTACGCTTGAGCGGACCATGTTATGTCAGTTCATGAATCTGATATTTCAGATCACTTTTGTATATCTCTCTCTAAAAACATTTTCTCTCCCTTTTATCTACATTTCCCTATGCCAAATTGGATCAAAACCTTGATTTCTCAAGATCCGTTGGGAGTTAGACCGAAGTTCTTCATCAAAGTTGTGTAACTTCTCGAGGGCTTCGTTGTGTGCGGTGGAGATCGAGTTTCGACACCGTAAATTTTGAGGTTTCATCTCATTTCTTCTTCAAAACTTGAGGTAGGGATTTTCTTAGAGTTATATATATATTTTTGCAAGATCTATATAATTTTCGAAATCATCCTTCGATAACTTTGAAAATTGATTGTTAATTCAAGAAGTTGAGCGATTTTGAAAGTGGATTTGTCTCTTGTTCATTTAAAATGATCTTATGATTTTTTATCTTCGTTGATTGAAGAAAAGATGATTTGGGAAAGTTTTCTTTCAAAAGCTTTGAATTGTATAGTTTTGGTAAGAAAACATAGAATTTGGAGATTTTTTTTAAAGAGACTGAAAATCCATGAATGATATTGTTATATTTATTTTGTATGTCAAAATAAATGGATGTTTAGAAAATTTCTTATTTATATTTATATAAATGATGAATTTTAGGGAATATGAGAATTGTTGTTCATTTTGGAAATTATTGTTCAAAACGTTAAAATAGTCTTGAAATGACCAATTGTTGAGAGTACTTGAGAAGAGGGAATTGTGTTATTCCTTGGATGATGAATTGGAATAAAAGTATTTATATTCATCTTGTGTTATTGGCATATTAATTCATTTGATTACATTAAACTTTGAAAGTTGATTTGAAAACTTGCATTGAGAAAAGAATGTTGAGAAACAAGTTTCCATGAATTAATTTTGGGATAAATACAGTAGTAAGTCTTGACAGGTGGTGTAGATGAATTGAATAGGTGTCAAGCCTTCCAGTTAATACTGGTAAAAATGACAGATTATAGGTGTCAAGCCTTTCAGTCAATGCTGGTAAAAATGACAAATTGGTAGTACTTGTATAGTCTACTTGCAGACACCAACCTAGGGATTACCAAAGTCATATTTGCTGCTCTTGAAATGAATTGTTAAGTTTTGAAGAATTGAAATTGCATGACATCATTAAGCATGATGATTTTCAAAGATGAAGATGTGATTTTCTTTCAAAAGGGCATAGCATGGCATGTGCATTTCATCTCTTGAGACTTGTATAAATGTATATACTTTGTTAAGAGTTTTCTACTAGGCTTTACGCTCACCCTACAGGATTTTGTGCAGGAAAAGATGTGGTGATGCCGCCTAACTAGAGGCAAGGAAATGTGTGTTGAGTACGAGAGTACGAGACTCTCATTTTGCTGTGACTCTGTGTACGAGACTCTGTGTGGGTTTGAATAACCGTTTTGTATAACCATGCTCAAGCCTTGGAAACTTGTAAACCCCTTGGGGGTATTTATTTGTTTATTTACTTGTTGTTGGATTAATGTATTGTTGCATAAAGAATTATTGTATCATGTAATGTAAATTTGGAGATTTATATTCGGTTTTCCTTAAAAGAGCCATGATTGTTGTATTATCATTTGGGCTAGAAATTTGAGACGTTACACAATGGCTAATCATGAAGTTGCATTTATATCATGTGCAACCCTTAAAAGGTTGCACACTGTAATAGGTCCCATGGAAGGGTATTATGAATCTCGGGAAATTATGTAATATTCCCGAAGTATC
Organism: Camellia sinensis; assembly: GCF_004153795.1. Lineage (NCBI taxonomy): Eukaryota > Viridiplantae > Streptophyta > Magnoliopsida > Ericales > Theaceae > Camellia > Camellia sinensis. The sequence continues at coordinate 121,955 of NW_021028801.1, read as the reverse complement.
ACGTGTTCATGCTCCTAACCAATCTCAACATGAATAAACAATTCTACAAACTTTCTTTCTCTTCTTCTTCTTCTTTTTTATTTATAATTTATATTTTTTATAATAAGATCTTTACTCTTAAGATTGATGGAAATTTGAGGGGAAAAGCATTATTTATTAAAATCACAAATTTAAAATTATCATGTGCAACCCTTAAAAGGTTGCACACTGTAATAGGTCCCATGGAAGGGTATTATGAATCTCGGGAAATTATATAATATTCCCGAAGTATCACGTGTTCATGCTCCTAACCAATCTCAACATGAATAAACAATTCTACAAACTTTCTTTCTCTTCTTCTTCTTTTTTTTTTATTTATATTTATATTTTTTATAATAAGATCTTTACTCTTAAGATTGATGGAAATTTGAGGGGAAAAGCATTATTTATTAAAATCACAAATTTAAAATATTAAATGGATGAAATTTCGTAACAATTGTATCAAATAAAACAAGGGCGAATTACACTTATAGTTCGTGCAGTTTGAGACTTATGTTATTTTGGTTCTTGACTTTTTAATTATGATACATTTGATCCTGAATTTTGAATCTTGTTCCAAATAAGGACAATCAAAGATGTTTCCTTTGCAAACGGTTCATTTCAAGGGTAAAGTCGTCATACAACTTCTTTTGTGTTGTTGTTTGAAATGTAATGGTATTTTTTTTTAATGAATAATGCTGGCACTTTTTTGGTTATAAAATTCTGTTTGGTTTTGTAATTTTTTTTTTAAGGAAATTAAAAATTAAATTGGTAAAAAAAAAATGAAAACACATCATATTTATATAATTTTATCTTTTGGGAGGATAGAAATAATTTTTTTTAATTAAATTTTTTTTATATTTATTTTCGTTAAATTAGTTTTTATTTTTTCAAAAGTCAAACATGGCAACAATTTTGATATCATTATTAAACCAATTTATTAAATCAAAAAATCTAAAATTAAAAACATTTCATATATTAAACATATCGATTATACATTAAAAGCCTAATAATCATCCATTACAAGATAATCATCCAAAAATATCTATTAATAATAAAAACAACCATATATTACATAATAATCATCCGAAAATGTCAACAAAAACAATCACTCATTACATAATCATCATCTAAATACATATTAAAAATTAATTTGATAAAAAAATAAAAATAAATAAAAATGTAAATGATATATCATTTTTATATAATTTTATCTTTGGTGGGTAAAAATAATTTTTAAAAATTTAAAAATAACTTTTTGATATTTAATTTTTGTTAAACTAGTTTATATTTTATCAAATTGAGGACTTAGCCCCTGAAATGGAGCATATTCTGTTCGTAAAGGAAACGATATATTCAATTGTCTTTATTTGGAACGAGATTCAAAATTCAAAGTCAAATGTATTACAATTGAAAGGCCAATGACCAAAATGACACAAGCCCTAAACTACAGGGATCGTTAGTGTAATTCGCCCATAAAACAATATAAAAATGCAGAAAACTTATAGACGAAGACTTGTAATCACTAATTCTTAAGAATAGATTGACGTTGTTGGAACAATCTTCTGTGTAAATAAAATAATTGAAACTAATTCAAACAAAATAAATAAATAACGTCCCGGATTTATTTATCAAACCGAATTAAAAATAAAAGACCAAGTCGAGTGTGTGACACTCTGTCCTTAAGACAAATTCGCCCCGCTACGGTGCTTACGGTTGAGTGGCGTCTATCTCCCAAGATACAATGATCTTAACCAATTTGTAGTAGCACTCCAAGACAAATTGTTCAGCGAACCAAACCTGTGTTCTAACTCTCTGAATATTTAATCTAAAACTAATATATGAAGAATAAACGCACTAGAGCAAAATCTGGACAGCAAATATAGAAGGTGCAGAATGATTTTTCGGATTGAAAACACTGCTGGAATGTTGGTATTTATAGGCACAAAAAGACCTGTCCGAACAGGTATGAATCTGTCCAACAGATTCAGTTTTGAAAGTGAACAGGTATGTACCTGTTTTGAACAAGTATACTTCAAATTCAAACAAATCTAACTGCTGGACTGTTATACCAGAACTGCTGGGCAGTTTGTGGAAAAAAAACTGAAAAAACAGTTTTAAACTGTTAAGAAATTTCGAACTGAAGGAGATAATTTTAGACAGAAAATTAATTCAAAATTTCTTAACAAATTTCATTTAAAATTCAAACAAATTTTTGTCCAAAAAATTAATATTAGAACCGACCCGACCCACAATCCACACCCGAACGGACGGCGGCGGCACGCGCGCGTGTGGTGGTTTGGGCTAAGGTTCATTTTGTCCATAACTCCTCCCTTCTACAAACTTGGGGTGCCCCTTGGGGCCCAACCCAAGTATTGTAGGCTAGAGTTTATATACACAAATAAGCTCTCTTAAAGTTTCAATGTGGGACAAGCCTCACAAGGAAACCCACATTTAAAACTTAAATGTTCAATTCCACAAACCCGAAAACGACGTCATGTTCCCATTCACTCATAAATCGTTTTGACGAACCGTCTTCACCGTGTGACTCGCCACGCGGGAATGAACACTTCACCTCTTCGGACCCGCCCCAAAAGACGTTCGGGGTCCACTCAATTTTGGGCTTAAAGTCGGCCCAAAATAAGCCTAATAACCAAAATTTCCAACAATCCCCCACATGAATGGAATTTGACAAAGAGAACATGCAACAACATGATCTAATTACAAAGAGTACAGAAATTAAAAATATTCTGCAAAGGATAGGTAGCTTTTGGGTTTGAACCTTCCCTTCTGAGACACTATCGGATTTACTAGCTAACTAGTGAACATGATGTCTTGAACTGTTCAGCCGTTTGTGTAAACCAAGACAATAGAACTCACATAGTATATCCTAGACACAGTTTAGTTCTCACTATTGTGTTCATTTTGGCCCTGAACAACCTGGTCTTTCATAGGTGATTCTTATGAAGAGTATCTTGCCATACTCCACTAAGTTTACTTAGATATAAGAATCATAAAAATTTTACTTAACCTGAAACGCTGCAGTCATCACTATTTCACCATAGAAATGGGTAGGAGTTAGACTCCCCAGTGATCCTTCTGAGTCATACACAACTCGGTTGTCCCTTTGAACCTAGATCTTGGGATCTCCAGTCAACTAGGTTGGGTTGCCGTTGTGGTAACTCTTATTTAATAGGCTTTAGTCCCATTCCCCTAGATGAATTCTCAACTAACTGTTGTGCTAACCCTTTGGTTAATGGATCCGCTATGTTGTCTTTAGACTTCACATATTCAATGGAAATAATTTCATTAGAGAGTAGTTGTCTTACGATATTATGTCGACGACGAATGTGTCTAGACTTACCGTTATACAAATGACTCTGTGCTCTACCAATTACTGATTGACTATCACAATGTATGCATATAGCAGGCACCGGTTTTGAACAAATTGGAATATCTTCAAGGAAGTGGCAAAGCCATTCTGCGTCTTCCCCAGCTTTGTCTAAAACTATGAGTTCTGATTCCATAGTAGACCTAGCAATACAAGTCTGTTTGGAAGATTTCCAAGATACAGTTGCCCCACCAAGAGTAAAGACATACCCACTGGTGGACTTTGAGTCTCTAGTATCCGATATCCAATTTGCATCACAGTATCCTTCAAGTACTGCTGGATATCTAGTATAGTTAAGCCCAATGTTATGAGTAAATCGGAGATATCTTAGAACCCTTATAATTGCTTTCCAGTGTTCTACTCCCAGATTACTCGTATATCTACTTAATTTACTTACTGCATAAGCTATATCTGGGCGAGTGCAGTTCATCAAGTACATTAAGCTTCCAATAATTTGGGCATACTCTAATTGAGAAATAATTTCATGTACATTCTTAGAAAGAAACAAATTAACATCCGCAGGTGTTCTAGCAAGATGATTATCATCTTTGCTAAATTTGTCAAGTATTTTCTCAATGTAATGAGATTGTGACAAAACATAACCTTCTAATACTTTGGTAATTTTCATACCAAGTATTACATCAGCAATCCCCATGTCCTTCATGTCAAAATGTTTATTCAACATTTTCTTGGTAGTTTTAATCATATCATTATTATTACCTATGATGAGCATATCATCTACATAAAGACATACAATGACATAACCTTTGTCTGTGTTTTTAATATAAACACATTTGTCACACTCATTAATTTTAAATCCATTTGACATCATTGCCTTGTCAAATTTCTCATGCCATTGCTTTGGCGCTTGTTTTAAACCATATAATGATTTAACCAATTTACACACAATATTTTTTGAAAAAATTCAAATGAATTTCATCCAAAAAATTAATACAAGAACCGACCCAACCCACACCCGCACCCGGCACGGCTCGGCTAGGCTGGACGGATGGCGGCGCACGCATGTGTGTGGTAGTTTGGGTTAAGGTTCACTTTGTCCACAACTCCTCTCTTCTACAAACTTGGGGTGTCCCTTGGGGCCCAACCCAAGTGTTACAGTCTAGAGCTTATATACACAAAAAAGTTCTCTTAAAGTTTCAATGTGAGACAACTCATTAAAAGGAAACCCACATTTAAATCTTTAAATGTACATTCCTCGAACCCGAAAACGACATCAACTTCTCATTCACTCATAAATGGTTTTGACG
>NW_021028801.1:97805-116444 GCF_004153795.1 Camellia sinensis | reverse complement strand
TCAATGTCAAATTTAGGTAAACATTCCATATTAATTAATCTACGCAAAGATCCATAATTAACATGTCCTAGTCTACTATGCCATAAATTTCAAGACTCAAGCAAGTAAGAAGAAGATGTATTATTATTAATAACTGAGGATATAACGGTCATTACATTTAACTTGAAAAGGCCATCAAACATGTAACATTTTCCTACATACATCCCATTCTTAGTAAGTACAAATTTATCACTCTCAAATACTAACCTAAACCCATTCTTACTCAACAGAGATCCGGAAACAAGATTCTTGCGAATGTCCGATACATGCAGCACATTGTTAAGAGTGAGTTCCTTTCCAGATGTCATCTTGAGAACAATCTTCCCTTGTCCTTCAACTTTGGAAGTTGAGGAGTTGCCCATAAAAAGTTGTTCACCATTGTCCACTATAGAATAAGATATGAACATCTTTTTGTCGGCACAAATATGGCAAGTAGCACCAGTGTCCACCCACCATTCTTTAGGATTTCCGACAAGATTTTCTTCGGAAACAACTGCAGAAAGATTGATATCATCTACACCATTGGAAATATTGTCCACTTCTGTCATGTGGGCTTGAGCAAGCTTCTTGCTTGTTCTTCTTTTGTTTTTGCCTTTGCTACGACAATCTCTGGCCCGATGTCCCTCTTTGTCACAAATGTAACATTTGCCATTAAACTTGTACTTTTTATTTCCCCTCCCCCTCTTTAGAGCCTTGTGATGAACTTTCTCTAGAAGACTTTTGTTTCTTGGTTTTTGAAGCATGTTCCACCACATTTGCCTTAGACTCTATAGGATACTTACCAGCCCGCTTTTCAGAATTGCGATTGTCCTCCTAAATCCTCAAACGCACAATTAATTCTTTCATCAAAATTTCTTTGTGCTTGTGTTTGAGGTAGTTCTTGAATTCCTTCAAGCCTTGTGGTAATTTTTCAATTAAGGCTGCGACTTGGAAGGATTCACTGAGAGACATGCCTTCTGCGTGAATGTCATGCAGAATAAGTTGGAAACTTGAACTTGACTGATCACAATTTTTGAATCAACCATTACAAAATTCAGAAATCTGCCAACCACAAATTTCTTTGAGATAAAGTGTAGATCGCATCAAGAGCTTCCTTTTGATCCGAGTGGTTCATGATTTTGTTAACATCAAGTTTTTTCAAGCTTTTCTCTTTCACCCTTCTAAACTTGAGGCAGGGATACTTTGCACCTCCTTATGTGTTTTAACTTAGCTATTTGTTTTATAAAACCACATTGTGAAAGAAATGGACTTTTGAACAATCTTGGGTTTTGGTTCGAACTTAAAAGAAGGGGTTTTCAAATGGTTTCATAGATATGATTGTGGGATTGGAAATGAGGTGTAAAGGTAACAAAATGGTTGGTTTTGATATTTGGAGCTAGCTTTGGAAGAAAATGAGGGGTTTTGCCCTAAATGTTGATTTTGTATAAATAAAGATATTGATGTTGGAAACATAGAATTTAATTGTTATTGATGAAGATGGTGGAGTTGGGTATGTATTACCATTCACATCTTGAAATTTGGAAGGTTTATCTTTATGGAAATTATTTTGTTTTATCTATTTAGAGATATTTATTTTAGGCTATCAGTGGAGGATAACTATGATTATTGTAGAAACTGCATGAGAACTAAGAGAATAAAAAAAATATTTCTCATTTATCCATATCGAGCATTGTCATATGTTTACACATTTGAAATATGTATATTGTTTTGAGAAATGGTGAATAGTTGGTGAATCTGGGTAGGGGGTGTGGTTACTATGATAAGTTGGCCTGTGTGTCCTTGGTGAAAGACCAGAAACTCGCGCAGATAGGTGTCGAGCCTTCCGGTTAATATTGGTAAAAATGACAAAAGAGTAAAGCTTGTATAGCCTGCTATTAGACACATACCTAGAGATTCATAGAGTTGTATTCAAAATCCAGTTTTCTATAAAAAGGAAAATGTTTCATGAATGGTAACATAAACTTGGCATGGCCTGATTTGAAAGAGATATAAAACGTTTTATCATGAGCATTGCATATGCATTTTACCCTTATAGCTTTGTTAAGACTCATGTGTTGTGTTGGATTATTTCTACTGAGTTTTGGCTCACCCTATGTGGGAAAAACATTTCAGGTGCTGATGATATGCCTCCATCAAGGCAATAGCTTGGAGGACTTAGAGCAAGTGCTTCATTTTGTTTAATTATGTAATTATTTTGTACAAGCCAAGGGCTTTTATATGTATTGGGATTTAAATCCATTTTGTTGTAACCAAGTACTAACTTGGAAGGTTGTAAGCCTTTAAGGCATTCTCTTAATTGTTTATTTTTCGTTTTGTTTCCTTACCATATAACACATGCTATAGATTCAAAGTCAGACTTATGAATGTATATCTGCATGTGTTGCTCTTTTATATAAGAAATTGGAATTAATGGAAGTTAATTGTTTCATCTTATGTCGTCTTTTAATTAATATCGTGGATGGGTTGTTATATTTATTTTGGAGCGTTACAAACCGAATGCGGAGAGGAGTGGCTATGGTGCTGCCACGATGATGCTGACGCCAACGCTAGTGGCCAGATCTAAAAGTGGTGGAGATTATGATTTTAAATTAAATCTTTTTAAGTAGGGGCGTATATGGTTCGGGTTGGTTTAGTTCTAAGAAAATTTGGCAACCAAACTAGTTCTAACAGTTTTGAAATTTTGATAACCAAATCGAACAATTCACGCCTATAGAACCAAACCAAACCAAACCAAACCAAAAGAATGGCTCGGTCCTGGATTGATTAACAATGCCCTTTTTCTAGAAGCAAAATACAAATAAAACAAAATGATCATTCAAAAAAAAAAAAATCCTAAAACATCAATCAAGTGAGATTTCCAACATCAAAATTGAAAAACACAGAAGAAACAAGCAATGAACTTTCAAACTTTTCAACAGCTAAATCATCGTCAATTAGTGGGAAATAGGAAGAGAGTGTGAGAGAAAAGGAGACCATAGTGAAGACAGGGAGACGAAGGTGTAAAAGTGAGAAAGACCCCTTAAATTTTGTTTCAGTCTTTGGTACTTCCCCATGTAATAAATTTACAGAAATGCTTCGGGCCCCAGTGAAATCGACCCCCACGACCCCCAGCTAAGCTAGAAAGTCATCTAAGAGGTCACATGACTTGGAGAGCCACGCACTTTCTCTTTCTCTCTTGTTATTCAGAATTCAAAATTGAATATCAACGAGGTCGAATATCAAAGAGATACAGATACCTCATCTATATCACATAGACGGAGATATAGATCTCTCCCCCAACAGCTACTCCCTTTCACTCCGACGTCCTCTTTCTCTGACGCCCGACGTCCCCTTCAATCCGACGCCCGACAGAGTTCTCCCTTGACAGCTCCTCGACGTCCTCTTACTATGTTCTTCACTCCGATGCCGACGTCCCCTTCACACTAGACAGCTCCTCTTTCTCTATCCTTCCTTTGACTCCGACGCCCGATGCCGACTCCCTCTCTCTCTCGCCCACCACAAGCCCTACTTGATGATTTGCTTAATTTATTTTGTAGATATATATATATATATATATATATTCAGTATTCACACTGTATTGTAATTGTGTATATACCTTCATGTTAGATGTTGTATATATATTAGGTAATCTTGTAATCTGTGTATATATATATTCAGTATATATGTATGTTGTATATATATTAGGGCTTGGGATAAAATGTTGGATGTTGAACAAGATGGGTTGAATGTTGTAAAATGTTAGAATTAGGGCTTTTCACAATCTCATAAACAATTTGAATGTTGGATTTTGGCCTTCTGATTTGGGAATTGAGTATACTTTACCTTACCTACCACCTGTTCGATGAAATTCCTGAACCAAATCTTCTACTCATTCATAGATTATTCCACTGATTTAGGTATGATAAATGGCTTGGGAATGACTTCTTGTGTTTCATTTCAACATTTGTTGGTTGCTCATTGACATACCTTCATGTGAGAGAGCTTTTTTTGGAGCAAACCCACATGAATTTATAAGGTAATGGTTTGGTTGGTAAGTCCAAACCATTACCTTGGCAGGTCCAAACCATTACTTTGGAGCAAACCCACATGAATCTATTGTGTCACATTTTAAAATACTGTTGGCAGGTCCAAGATAGGTGCTTTACAATGTTTAATTAGTGAGTCTATACAATTTATACCTAGGTACACTATCACACCCACCAACATGGTCGGCATTGCAGAAGGTCCATATATTCTAACAAACATGCACAGAACATTAAAATTGTTCTCCAACACATCATCCTACAAGAAAAAACACACAATCTATGATCTAAAAAGAAAAGGATTAGCTGAAATGAAAATGGAAAGAAAGACCTCACTATAAATGGACTCACCTCATAGTCAAACCCATAGCATTATCATGTCATCTTGTTACTAGAAATCTATAGTATGCTTCTCACACATTATAGAAACAACAAAAAGAAGAAGAAGAAGAAGAAAAAGAAGAAGAGTATCATTATGTTACACAATTGAATTAAGTAATGTAAAAGTAGCAAAAATAACAATGCAAGAAAACCAGCCAGACATAAAGCTAAAAAAAAGATCCCAGAATCTAAAAATTGGGTGTTTGGTTTGGTTTGGTTTTCATTGGTGTTATTAACGTTGTGATGATTTAAATAAATTTAAATTTAAACCCTGATTGTAATAGTTTAATGAGGATAACTTGTTTATACAGATGTCAAGTTCAAGTGTCAATGGCAGTAGCTCCGATCGGTTGACATACTTGAACAAATATTGTCCTAGATGTAATAAAAAGGCCACAATTTGAATTTCTGAGACCGATCGAAACAAAAACAAGTTATTCTACTCTTGTAATGATTATGGTACTTTTATTGGATGGTGCTTGCCTATCAATTCACAATGTAGAGATCATGAAATTCCAAGACAAGTAGAAGGAGAAGTGCCAACTATTGGCGAACAACTTCGATGTATGATTGAACAACTTCGATCTATGACCGAACAACAAAGATTAACAACGGAACAACTTCGACTTTAGAGCGCAAAGATGCACAAAATGGAACATGTGTTGTTTGTGTTGCTTATAATTGGAGCCTTTTTACTTATGTATATGTGTTTGTATGGTACTCTGATGAAAGCCAATTATTGTGAATTAATGTTTTCTTGTGTATTGAAAGCCAAATATTGTACCTGCTTTTTTATGAGTAGAATGAAATATCTATTGAACTTTTATTGCCTTTTGTTGACCTCCAACATTGGTTATGTATTGCATGTGTTTGTCCAAATGAGTTAAATTCTTGTTAAATTGTATGAAATTTTTTAACCATCAACATAAGGACCAAAAATGCAACAGTCAGGACGTCCAAATGCAACAGTTTAATTGTTTGAAACTTCACTAGATGTCCAATTTACTCCACTTGTTTGGAATTCCACTTGTTTGAAACTCCTGTGAGGACACTTTAATTTCTAAGCCATCAATTGTTTGAAACTCCACTTGTTGCTATGTCCAATTTATAATTAAATACAACAGTGAGGACCAAAAATTCACATACAAAGATGAATTGACTAAGAAAAAAAAAATTCACATACAGGTATGTCTAATTCCATGTGTATGCACATATAGGTATGTCTAATTCACATACAGGTATGTCCAATTCCATGTGCTTGCACAACAGTTCACCTTCTTTTGTGTAATAATAAATAAATAAATAAATAAAAATAAAAAAAATGGTAAAATTCAAGATCAATCATTACCTTCATAACATAAAGTAAAATTCTATCATTACTTTCAAGGTAAAATTCTACTCAACACAACATTAGAGTTTTTACTCCTAATTTCGAAATCAATCAGTAGATCAACATAAAGCATAAAATTCAAGATTCTCCTCCTTTTCCCAGGTTCCAAAATTAACTTCATAACATAACTTCATTACATAACCAATAATAATAATAACATAACTTCATTACATAACGTAGGACTTAAACATTCTAATCTCAAAAACAAACTGTAAAAGTTCAATAAACAAGTCAAACATGTCCATAATGTCCATCATTCACTTCCAGTGTGCATGCATTAGAACCTGAAGGGGTTAAAGATCTAGAACCAAAAATTTGAGTCGATGCACTCATCAAACTTCCCGGAGTGCCTCTTATAAAATCCGATGGGGTAAGAGATATGTCTCCAATAGCATTTACCACATGTGATAATTCAAGTGAAAAAGTAGATATTACAAAATAAATAAATAAATAAATAAATTGTAAATGAAAACAAGCAATTTATGTAAAGTCGTCTTATAAACACGTACCGGTACATACATACTATTTTGCATACCAACCATATAAGGATAATACGATGTATAAGCTTGAGCTTGAGCTTCAGCTTCAGTTTCAAATCAAAGCTCCTTCGTAGGCGTCAGTTTCAAATCAAAGCTCCTTAGTAGCCTACATTTCTTCAAGAATGATTAATGATTGGATTTCTATAATGTAAAAAAAAAAACTAATGGCATAAATATCCCCAAAAAAAAAAAAACAAGTTCAACTGAATATACACTTTACCTTTGCTTTTGTTTGTTTTTTTGCCGTTGCCTTAAACCGATTGACTATTTGATCTACTTTGGCAACCTTCTGTTTGATAACTGGACGGCCTCTTCACCGAGCAACCAAAGGACTAATCACTTTCCTAGTTGTCATGACCCGAACCCATCCCTATAGATTAAGGCCATAACCGGCCAGTAATCATGAGATTACCTACGGCCTCAAATCAAATTAGAATATACTCCATCAGAGTTAAGGGGCCAAACGGAAACGACTTAAAAATTTTGTCCAATGAGCTATGCTTACATGGCATATCAAAACATTTCACATGTACTTAATAATAACTCACACCACATATTAGTAGTTAACATCTTGTATACCCAGGATCATTCAAACACATAGTCAGCTAAATCAAAAGCTTATACACATAAACGGTCTATCACGACCAATAGAAATAGCAGAAGAAATACAAAAGATCATAAACAAAGCCTCTTGCGTGAGGCACCTGGACTGACTTCGCAAAACTCGGTTCCTTTCTTAACATCCACTAAGGCTGGGGTTGAACGTCCCTTTGCTCATCTACATACATATAGATAAGAGTGAGCTAACGCCCAGTGAATAATATCAAAATAAAGAGGTTAATGAATGAGATTCGTTCATAAATGAATCATACTTATAATGTACACATTTGAACCACTATTCTCATTCACATCAGACTTACGAATCTCAACAAAGCAAAACGACATCGGGTCCAACATATCATATCCATATGTAAACGACCTCAGGTCCAATTCTTATATAAAACAATACGACCTCGGCTCCATCTATACGAAATGACCTTTGGTCCAGCCAACTCTTTATTTAAAACAACCTTTGGTCCAATTCAAACATATCAAACGGCCTCAGGCCTAATTCGAATATATTAGGCGTATCAAACGGCCTCAGGCCAATTCTCTTTATATTCATATCCATGCGTATTTCATATTCATGATCATGATCCCTTTCATTTAAACGGCCTTCAGCCCATCACGGTATTCAAACATATCAAATGATATATTCAAACAACCTTTAGCCCATCTTTTCATTCATGTCTAACGGCCTTTAGCCCAATCGTTCATATTCGATGGCCTTTGGCCCAATCATTCATGTCTGAGGCCTTTGGCCCAATTTAGTTATATCAAACATATCAACGGCAAACGGCCTGAGGCCCAATTCAGATATATCAGACGTATCAAACGGCCTTATACAAAATTAGGCATATAGAATACTCATTCATATTTCAAATCAACAAATCCATGAAACTTATACAGAAGTAGCATTCAGAAAGTAACATACTTGAAAATATCTTTACTAAGATATTACTCACAGTGATCTGCTGGTGGATTTGCTCTCGTGCTCGATCCTACACATTTCATGAACATAATGGGCCACAAACGATTCAATCCATTTTTAACTTATGCATTCCTCTTAGCCCTCTTTATTATCTTCTTACTCCATTTACAATGTTCAATGCATGCCTAAGAGTGCTCAGAAATGGAAGAGAACGGAAAATGAAACACAACACATCTTTACAAACTTTCTGAAACAGGACTCCCCGCTCGAGCGTGGCTTTGGCCGCTTGAGCAGACCCCTTTAGGTCTGCAAAAGTACTAGTTGCTTCATATTCATGCTCGAGCGCTAATTCGGACGCTCGAGCTGAGGGTCAAACATATGCCTTGGACGCTCGAGCGTGATCCTTCCCGCTTGAGCGGACGACAATGTCTACAAAACTGCTGGGAACCAGCATTTCACGCTTGAGCGGCCATTATCCCGCTCAAGCGGACATACCGGATTCTGGAATTTCTAGCAAGCTACTTGAAGCTTAATCTTGTATTCAAACTTATGTAACTTGCATAAGATGACTTATACTCCATATGCACATTTTCTAACATGATATAAATACCAAATTACAACATTATGAAGTCTAATTTTCATGAATCAATTTCATATTCATACAATCTTTGCCAAATCCATCTCCAAAACATGTAGTTGAGTCCCACAGTCCCATTTTCCATGGATGCATGCCTTAATTGACTTCCAATTCAACTCATTAAACATATCTTATACACAAACATGAAAACCCATAGCAAATTGTTACATGCATGCACACTTTGATCACAATTTCATCATGTTCATCATGCTTTGCATTCAAATATGCATCTACAAGGCAATTTCTTACATGCATGTGCATTTTAGACTTTAATTTCATCAAAATTAACTCAATTCAAGTCCTTGATCATCATCTAACATGAATTCACAAAAATCACAACTTAAACTCGTGGATTTACTCACCTAGGAGCTTCAATCTTCACAAATTCTTGTTAATTCTTGAGTGTAGCTTCCCAATCCACAATCTTTGAGTCAAAATGCACAATTCTCCCTCTTTCTCTCTCTAGAATTGACACACTCTCTCTCTAGAGAGCAAATTCAGATTTTAAGCTCAAACATATGGTGAGTTTAAGTGTATAAGGGCCTATTTATAGGCTATCTTAATCAAATTGATTAAGCTTAAGTAATAACACTCTAATTAAACATTCTGAATCTAATTATTTCGATCCAAATCAATTTTCAATTAAATTTCACCATAGGCTCTAAAAATTACACTAATCACAATAGCGTAATTAATTTTAGGTTCTGTGGCCGGTAGGGCCTTCAATTTAAATTCTAAAACAGATAATCAAACAGATTTTCCTACAGTGAACAGATAAAAATTCAAAACCACATATATTCGTATAAATGGCATTCAAAATCATATCAAACACATAATCACAATCATAATCAAGATTAATTAGCATAACACGAACCAGGGTTATCACACTAGTAGCAGACACTATTGTAGAACCGGTGACAATGGGACTTTTTCTTGAAGATGGAATCAAATTAGTACAACCTGGTAAATTACGCCCATCAGCAGATTCATATTTTATGATTCTATCCTTCATTTCATCTAACCCAAGGTCTATAATTTTAATTTTCTTTTCATAATTACCAGCAAGTTGTACAATGCCAATCAATTTCTTGTCCATCTTCTCATAGCAACTTGCACTGAAATCATCCTCAAAGCCACTGTATGTGGTTTTGATGCATGTGTACTCTCGAACCAAATCTTTTCTCCATCGTGGCAGAATGTATTTATTTGGCACCTCATTTATGCACCTTCTCACAAGCACAGCGAGTGAGTGAGCACACATAATGCCTCTAAACTCAAACAACTGACACATATATTGAACTTCACATTCAATTGAATTAAAATAGACAACAAAGTCCACATGCTTCATCTTCTCACAAACTACCATCGCTTCTTGGACATTATATGTACAAATTGATCCCTTATCTTTCACAATCAACACTTGACAATAAACTTATCTCTTCAACTCTCCTTGAACTTCTCTGAATTTTGCGTTGGTGTAGGCTTGCTGAAATTGCTTCTCAAAGCCATATATCGTTAGGCAATCAAACAATTTGTGTCGAGACTTGAAGTCTGATTTCTTCTCTTTCTCTACCTTACTTCTCAATGCATTGTCATATTGTTCAACAGATTGCTTTAATGTAGTATTTGGGTTGACATATCCATCAAAAAATGCATTCATGTTTTCACTTCGTTGTGTAGTTAACATGCCAGCCAAAAAAATGTCTTTAACATATACAGGAATCCATCGATGCCGCTCATCATATAGTACCCCCAACCAGTCATTGTCATAAATATTGAATTTTGTAAGCATCTCTTTTTGTTTATTCTCAAATACATCTCTTGTCAAACAGTCATAAACTGCATTTTGCATAGCCAACTTTAAGTTTTCATACTCAGCATATACTTTTAACTTTTTCAGAATTTTCTTCATTATATGCCATAAGCACCATTGATGTCGAGCATATGGAAAGACAATTTCTATAGCATTTTGTATAGCTCTGCACTGATCAGTTATGATAGCTTTTGGAGGATTACTTGACATGCAACTTAACCACGACTTAAATAGTTAAACAAATGTGTCAGTGTCTTTACTAGATAACAATCCACAACCAAGTAAAATGGACTGTCCATGATGATTAACTCCTACAAATGGAGCAAATGGCATGTCATATTTGTTCGTCAAATAAGTTATGTCAAATGAAACATCTCCAAATGTTTCATAAGTAGCCCGACTTCTTGCATCAACCCAAAACAAGTTTCTAATACGAAACTCCTCATCAACATCAATCACATAAAAGCACCTCTCACTATGTGCCTGCATCCTCATAAAATATCTTTGAGTTGATTCGGCATCACCATCCCCAGACATCAATCTTCTAGTTCTATCAATCAATGTAATTCCTTGCATCTCGCTCATCAAATGTCAATGACTTGTATCCCCCCGCTTCAATAACCATTGAATGATAGTTCCTAGACATCCCAATCCTTGCTTGATCATTAATTTTTAATCTTCTCTTCACAGGAGTAAGAATTTTCTTATTCATTGCAAAATAACGTGAGTCAGTAGGAATTAAATCATGATTATGCTCAAGGTTAACTGTGGTTAACATATATTTCCCATCCTTTTGTAGACTACCTCGTACCCTTGCTTTGCAACCAATTTTTGTGGACAAAGATGGCGTTTCTGATTTTTTTTTCCTCTCCCTCGCTCGAGAACATTCAATTGCAATGTTTTTTAATTGCCCATCATCTCCAAAATGTTGTGCTCTATGAGCTATAGAAAATCCAACATACTTAGCATATTTTCCATAAACATGTGTACACTTCTTCTCTTGACCTAAAACACATACCCTTCTTTGGTTCTTCAAATTCTTTAACCTCATTTACTTAAGGATTGTCACCACCATTTGAATCAATCTTCATTCTTCCACTTTCAAAAAAAAAAAAAAAAATTGAAATAGAATGATTTCAAAATGTTTACTAGGTAAGTTCAGTTTTCAAACTCTAATAAATTATAACAACTTCATCTAATAAGTAATATTTGACATGTTTAGAAGTTCCACAAACAAAACTAAGACACTAAAGTTTGTTAAAAAAATAAAATAAAAAGAAAAACAGAGAATTAAATTGGAAGTGGTGCCAACACCTTCATGATTAACACTGCTAAGGTGAACCATGAACACAGCAAATCCAATTGGAAGTGGTGCCAACACCTTCATGATTTTCAGAACAAAAGTTGCATCAATAAATTGTCCAAATAATCCAAACACGACTGGAAATTTGCCATTTTCTGCTATGCATTGAGAACAAGTATTCAAAAAATAAAGTAAATGGATCTTTAGTCAACAAATTTTATTTATGTAGATGCTTATTTTCTTTCTAATCAATACATTTCACTGATTAAAGTACTGAATGACTGCCATTGTTGACACTACTTGTTGATAACACAAGTTTTTCATCAATTTACCATGAAAGTAAACAAAACACCATCTTCAATATCATTAAAATAAATAAATAAATTATAAGCTATACAGATCATACTTCTATAGTATTTGACAGAGTATACTATTTCTGATAACTTTGTTTCAGAAAATCAGTGTTGCCACACTGAACACATCAATTTACCATGAATGTTTCAGAAAATCAGTGTGGCCATACTTCTAATGTTGTAAGGCTAAATCAACTATCTAATGTTGTAAGGCTAAATCAACTTTTTTTTGAATGTATTCACATGGAACACATTATTTCTCAATGTATTCTCAAACTGATTAAGTCTATCTAATTTGTTCACACTCGGCGTTGCAGACATACACAAAGATTGATGAATGTATGTATGTATGAAAGCGAGAGAAAGAGACAGAGAATGGGGGGAAAAATATTACCTGAGAAAAAGCGATCAAAGATTCAGGAGACCGAGAGATTGATGATAAATGGCGGACGGACGGACGAACCAGGGACGAATCAGGAGAGCGAGAGACAGAGACGAAGTGGAGAAATAGCAAGTTCCCGGAGAGCTATGGCTGTCAATTTCTGATGATAAAATATTTATAATTTTTTAAATTATACAGAGCAATTTGTATTTTAAGGGTCTATTTGTAATTTATCCTAATAAAAAATAGTGAGACTCCAAACCTCACTGAAACTGTCTCCTAGTATTCCTATTCCTATTGCGATTAGGTTTGAATTACATTAGGCGGATTGTGGGGGGTTATAAATACATAGTCTTGTAGGTTTTCTTGTTAGGTTAGGTTCCTTGTTATTCCAAGGTAACAAGGTTGGGTTCGAAGTTGGAACGTACATAATATTAAAATATATTCCAGTATTTAGGTACAAAATATAAATGGGAAATTGGGCAGAAATTGTGCCAGATGTTTTGATTCTGATTGTGAATCGAGTAGATTCGTTTGAAGATTTTGTTGCTTTTGGTGGTGTATGCACTTCATGGCGATCTGTTGCAGTCAAGCAAAATTTCAATACGTCCTCCCCTCAACTTCCCTGGCTCATGCTCTCTGAAAAAGAAGAAGAAGAAGAAGAAGAAGAAGAAGGCATTAATAATAATATGCGTGAATTTTTCAGTCTATCGAAAGGCATGATTCACAAAGTCCCTCTGCCGGAAGCCAGAGGTAAACGTTGTTTTGAAACACTGGGATGGTTGGTAACCATAACAAAAGACGGCGAGATGGGACTGTTGCATCCATTCTCACGCCTTCAAATTGGGCTTCCCCATCAAACTACCTTCAAATATTTTCACCAGCATCCGATGGATCCTGTGGATTTCGTATTCAAGGCAGTCTTATCTGCATCCCCTTCTCTTACTCCAAACTACGTACTCATGGTTATTCACGGAGCTGCCAAACACCTCGGTTTTTGGAGACCCGGCGGAGAGAATTCTTGGACTGTCATAGAAACCCGTGATTTCCTGTACGAGGATGTTATTTATTACAAGGGCCAATTTTATGCATTAAGTAATCAAGGCTCCATTTTTGTTTGGGACGTTGGGGGTCCTAATCCAACGGTGGCGCGAAGAGTTGGAGGAATAAAAAGTGAATTGCTTTGGTATATGCAGCCCTACCTGGTTGAATCGGGTGCAGAATTATTGGTGGTTGCGCGATATGTAATACATCCAGGTGACGACACAGACCCAACTTATGAGACCACTTCCTTTAAAGTGTATGAGGTTGATTTGAGCAAGGAGGCGAGATGGCAAGAGATTAACAATTTGGGGGGAAGAGCACTCTTCTTGGGTCACAGTGCTTCCATCTCTGTTGATGCCTCTAGGTTTTTCCCAGCAATCAAGCCCAATTGTATATATTATACTGACGATTACATGGACATGTACACATACCCAGTTGACAACAACCCAGGAGGTGGGAAGGACATGGGTGTTTACAACTTGGAAGATGGAAGCAAGGAACCACTCAACTACAAAGGAGAATCCCTTAGTTATACTTGTCCTCCAGCTTGGGTCTTGCCTTCTTTCTGAAGTGCTTGTTTCTCTGTTACTCGCTCTTGTGGAGGACGATCATGTCCTCTTTTTAAGTTGTTAACTTTAGCCAGCCCTTTTTCGATTAATTTGTGTTTTTTCTGTTTTGTTTCTAGTCTAGATTTTGCAAGGGCCCTGGATTGTATTGGATAGTTATTTAAATTATTTGTTATTATCAGTGTCTTTAACTTGTTTGCTCGCAATTCAGTTCTATTTTTGTTTGAATACCGTGAATCAAAGACTTGATAGGTAGGATTGTTCTGTTCAGTTCTATTTCTACATTTTTATTTTTATGATGATTGTTTTAGCTGGTCTTGCATGGAAGGATTGATTGGTAGGCAGTGGCTTTTATAGTTCCAACTTCAGAATCTAACAACAAATTTGAAACAAGATTGTATAGGAGCAACTCAGTTCTCTGGAGGGCTTTCCTAGGAGTCTCCCTAAGGTATCATATTTCTTTGGTTTCATTTGCGCTTTATAAAGACTGATGGTTGACAATTGGATTTGCTGTTAGATCCTTTCAGCGGATCCTGCTTCAACTGCTGAGAATTGGGGTTAGGTCCTACAGAATACTGTTATGTCTGTGCTCGGAAATTCTGACCTGATTGAATAAGGGTTTCTTTTTCTTCTGACCCGAAGCTTTTCACATTTTAAACAAGATTACATAGCGGCAGCTGCATTTTTTTGACTAGATTTTGAAAATTGATAATACGATTTAATTTAGTTCATTATTGATGGAAAAATATATAGACCCATCTTTTCTCTTTTTTGTCTCCTTCAAAGACACCATCTATTGTCTAAAGTTAATGACAGAATAGTAATTTAATTGAAAATGGCTCAGAAGAGGATATCAGGTTGAACTTGTCTGTACTTCTCTTTGTAAAGTAATTAGAAGGATTAAGTTTTATAAATGTCTATTGAAGTTTGTTAGCGTGTCATAATGTGTTATAGTACTATGTTACCGCCAAACATCGTGTTTCGTACTGATGGTTGTATTTACTGGTTCTATTCTGTGTGCAGATCACTTCGACCACTGAGAACCAAGGGTTAGATTCTGCAAAATAGTGTGCTTTGATATTTGAATAATGGTAAACACCATATCTTTGGTTTTCTCCTGTAACAAGCTGAACTTCTTTACATTTGAAACTGAATTTTGCTGATTTTAGTTGATGAGGAAAGTACAAATATGTCATACTTTTCCTTCTAAGGATCATTAAATCTGTATAAAGTTATCTGATATGAATTCTAAACTAACTGTCCTCTTCCACCTTATCCAGCTTAAAATTTCTATTAACAAGATGAAATTATTTGATCTGTTTTTTCAGAACAAATATAGGGGTGGTTTGAGATGTCCTAAATAATTGTACTTTTTGATTTTTTTATGAAATATGGGTTGGGTTTGAAGTAATGTGGTAGAGAGGTGAGGTGACTTAAATAAGATGATGTGACTTAAATAGGATAGTGACTTTTTGACTTTTTAAACTTTTTAGGTTATAACAAACAAGGCCTAAATGTAATTTTCAAAGACTTGGGAAATTATTATAATAACAATTTAAAATGAGACCTTGCTAACAACTGCTAAATGCACAAGATCACCACGATGATAAACAAACAAAACAAACCAACAAAACAAACCACAACAAAAACAACCACACCACAGTGGGATTTTTTTCTCTACTCTGCCGCCGTCTTTTCTTCTTGCCTCCGTCCTGGGCGGCCCTTGACGGTGCTGCCTCTGTGTTTCCCGCCCGCGAGCACCTTCACTCCCTCCTGCTCCTCCACTGCGCATATGGCGACCTCCAAATCGGACATAACGTGGCCTTCCGCTTCAGCTTCCTTGTTTTCCGCCTTTAGTACACCATATTTCTGCTCGCGCATTCCTTATACATGCGCTGGAGCAGAGCCAGTTGGGCTTTAACTGCTGCACCTCATTTGTCCTACTCTGAAGCCGGTGCGACAAGTTGTGTGACTGCCGTCATCGTCTCCACACATGACTTCAAGGTATACCTGATTGGCCTCGAATATCAGTTTGCTGCCATTCTGCTCCACAGACCGCATAGGAAAGGTCAACGGAGCAAACTCAGGGCGCTGGTTGAGTTCTAAGGGCAACCGCACCAGTTATCTCCCTTGTGACTCGTTGCAGTCTGGAAAGAGAGTGAGCAGACCACGGGAAGAAGAGGTCATGTTAGGGTTGCTGAGTGTTTCAGATGCAACACGAGTGGTACAGAGTTCTCTCTCAGAAACGAAAGAGTTTTTCAGAGGTTTTTAGCAGATTTATCTCAGTCTCTGCCTCAGCCTCAGCCTTCAGCCTCCGTCCTTGGTTAAATAGCCAAGGCAGACACGCGCATGCGTGCGCCGCTTTGGCTGCTAGACGACAACATAGGGTCCGCAAGCCAAGGTAGTCACGGCACATCGCCATAATGTCCGACATATCCTTGTTATGATTGGGCACGCCTTTTGATGGCACGCCTTTGAAAGATTAGGCACACATTTTTGAACGGGATGCGACTTTTTAGGGGTCCGAACAGAGCTCTGTAAACTGTCCCGACATTGATTCCGGTTTAGCTCCTTCTGGGTCCGACAAGGACTCTGTAAAAAATACCTGTTTTCGCCGACCATTGATTCCGGTTAGCTTTCCAACGGTCCCTCGGCATGACCACATGCACAATCTCTGTGCCCGACAAAAATTGATTACCGTTGAGCGTTTTACGACGCACAAACATCCCCGGCAATGAAAATCCCACTAAAAACCAGTCCACGAACGCCTAATGAGCTCCTGATTAAAGCTTTTGTACTCAGGTGAGGAAAAAATCAACGACGTGTACTTACATGTTCGCACTTCTTTGACTAGCAACTCTATATATTCATTGGTAAATGACGGTAGCCCAATGTCAGTAAGCCCAAGACGACCATTTTTTTACAATGTAAACGCGAATGCTGAAAAGCCATGTTAGACATTAAGACCATTAATCCGTAACAAACGTCTGAACACGACCCTCCGTGTCCCTCCTAATCTAAATGTTAAATTCTATATATCATCAGAGCATTCTTCTTCCGCCCGCATTGGCGCTTAATCGGTCGCCGAACTCAAGTTAGAGTTAATGCACTGTCCTAAATATCACTACCTTGCGCCATTTGAAGGGGGGGTCGATTGAAAAAACATAAACTCAACTTATACATACATCCAAATTCTACACAAAACTACCGACCTATCCAAAACTATATTCATACTAAACTCCACTAGCAACAAACTCAAACCTTGACAATCGAACATCACAGTCCCCCTCTAACACTAAAATGCAAATCCTACGCGCACATCTCTAATAAAGGAGACCAACCATGTTAACATAATACTGTATCATAATCAATCTACCAATCAAATAAATACGGAACAATGCATTATACCCTCTCCCCTACTACAATTCTTTCTTACGTATATCACATTAAAATTTTACCACTAAAACTGTCAATTTATAGTACCTAAAAAGAAGGATTCACCAACAAACACGCACTCAACCAAGGCATTATCGTAGTTATCAGGGGGAACACATAATCCCTTGTCAGCGGAGTTTTTATGCTAATTCCGGTCAGACGCTCTCCCCTTTCACCGTGCATATGATACAACACTATTGAAAATTGCAATAGAAACATAAACCCCATCCCTTTAGATGAACTCTTTCTTTACCTTTATCTTCTTCCCTTGAAAAAAGAAAAAACGAAAGAACTTAGTTAAAAAGATATAGAATAAAGACCCTGAAAGAAGAAAATAAATTGCAATCTTCACACTGCGGCCTTTAAACGCAACATGCTAATCGCATAGAGCTCCGGAAAGGCCCAAAATCAAGCTGTGTACCAAATAGAATTACATGACGAATAGCATCCCTGCGAGTAGTGATGACCAACCCTAGTATTGACCCATCCGACAGCATAATAGCAAAAGCATTCAATTCCACCAATGCATTTAACAAATAATATCCTCTCATTATCTATTACCAATCTATACTATACTACTAATACATGCTTCCATCGAAAAAATCCACCTTCTCTTCCTGAAACTGAACTTATATATACATACATGATTTACATTGGGTTACAAAAAACAATAGAGATTCTGATGATATAGGGAAAGAGTCGATGATGTAAAAATAACTAAAAAAGTAACACCTCGGTCTAAAGACAAACGAACATACGATCACAGTGAGATAGAGAAAGTAAGCAACCTTTCACGCTACTACAGAGAGCGGTGGCATAAGCGTTCCAGCGAGTTGACATTAGGGGCAAACTACCAGATGGAATAGGGAGACAGAGAGACAGAGGAGAAGAGACAAAAACACGCACGTCCGCCAAGCACGTAGCGACACGAGAGACCCCAAGAGGGCAGCAGAGACAGAAGAAGAACACAAGCGTTTTAGAAGCTTAGATCTCCATTTTTCTGCCAAAAGAACTGAACCTGCCTAGATGCATTGCCGAAAAATACAGTATAGCCACTACTTCAACAGATAGCTCTCAGATGTGACCAAACCATCAAAAAGCAAGAATGCACAATCCAAAATCCAAAATGAATTTATCATCTTTACCATGGCGTAATGAGCAGAAGGGAAAGAACCCAACGACAAATTATCGTTCTCAAAGCGCA
>NW_021028801.1:8334-78357 GCF_004153795.1 Camellia sinensis | reverse complement strand
GTAGCCAAGTAAGTTGTTTAATTTTATTCTGTTTTTTATTTGTTTATTTAATCAGATTTTAATTTTGTTTTTGTAACAAAATAAAATCTGTGGTTTTATTTATTTATTTTTTATTTCGAGTTTGATTTTTGTAATCAAACAAATTCTCTCCTTTTTCTCTATTTCTTTTATTCTTGTTGTTGTTTTGTACACAACAGAATTTAATTAATTTAAATACAATGAAGATTGCCTAACAAGATTATCGACTATAGGAGTTAGTTTCTCCACTCGTAATTCTCTATAGGGAGAGTTGAACCTATAAGCTCCTCATTAGGACTAATCCCTTAAAAAAGTCATGATTAAGGGAGTGTTTGGTGGGGATTATACAAGAAACAACTTATTTTAATTTAAGAGTTTGTGGCAAACTATTTAATGCAGCTTCTGTTTATGATTTATTACGTAAAAATAACTTAAATAAGTAGAAAAAGTTAATTTTTTAAAAATAAGAAGGAATATTTTTAATTTCTATTTTATGATTATCAATTTTTAATTTAAAATAATTTTCACCAAACACCCCTACGCCTAGTTGGTTTGAGTCAAACATCATTAACAGTAGGGATGTAATTTTGACCGGCGGGTCATAATAGGGCCTAGGGTCGGGCCGATGGGCTAGGCCTAGTCAGGCCTCTTTTTTTTTGTGTTGAAAAAATGAACGATAAATATATTATCTATGTAGATTATTTATTAGGGATAAAAAATAAAAGAAAAATTATACTAGAGCATTTTAGTTAAGATTAATGAGATGTTTTGTTTGGTTAAGTCTCACGGTGGTATTTAAATTTAATTATGTATGACATATTTTTTTATTTATGAACTTATATCTAAAAAAGTATAAAATTATGTAATTTTTTTTTTCTTTTGAAATGAATAATTTTATTTTATATATATCAAAATGAAACGAAATATTACAATCATTAAATTAAAAAGATAACATTTAATGAATAATTTTTATTTCAAAATGAAATAAAATATTATAAAAATTTATATTATTAAATAAAATAGTTAAAGATTATTGATGATGGTAGAGAAATTACATTATTAAAGTTCAAGTACATCCCAACTAGATTGACACCTACTAACCTATCAATCATTTACATTATACTCCACATCAATAATCTAACAAAAACATTATGAAATAAAATAGTGAAAAAAAATTGTTAATCAATCATTAAAAGAGGTGCTTCTATCACCTAATTAAATCGATTTTTTGAAAGAAAAAAAAAAAATTGGCATGAGAGCGACAAAACAAAACATTGTTGATTGGGGTGTTTCTGTCATCTAATTAAATCGATTTTTTTCATTAATTTTCATAAATTAAATACAAAAAAATTCTTGGTTAACGGAAAGTCATTCAAAAAAAAAAAAAATCCAAAAAAAAGTGTGAAAATTAAAATATGTAGACTATATTAGTTTAATTTTGACCTTATCATACTATCATTAAATTTATCTCACAAATTCATTTTAGCTTAGAAGACGTAACCTCTATGAAAGTTACTATGTGACATTGTTACGTGGTGTTTTCTACTAATAAAAATTGTAATACACATTAAATGAATTATCATTTATGTGTTAATTAGTTAACAAAGATGAATCAGCATAGTTCACCCATGAAATTTTTCGCTACATAATTGATATGGAATACTGCATAGACAATGACAATCCAACACTTTTTTTTTTTTGAACCACATTTCCACACCTTAATCCCATCAAACAAATGACCCTAAGGTGTTATGAAATTAATGAACAATTTATTCCCACCCTATGTATCCATCTTTAATCTTGAAATAAAAACAAAATTTAAGATTCCGAATAATACCAAATTGGGTCAACTCAGATCTAAACATTAGTCGGATCAAGTGATTTACACCAACCAATTCTTGAGGTTTTGGTAACACTCAACGTTGTGTTCATTTGGAAGATTTAGGAAGCAATTTGAAAAGTAAAATAAAAAAGATAGATAAATATGAATAAAATATACCTACATTTCACGCATATTTTCCCTACTAAACACAACATAAGAGTCTCATGAATTCATCAATATTTGCCTAGTTATTTCCCTTACACTATGTTTAGTTGGAGGAATTGAGTAGGGATTTAGAAAGGAAAAGGAAAAAGATATATAAAACTAGGTGAAATATTCACCTATCTTCTTTTTCTTCTTTTTTTAAATTTCTTTTCAAATCTTCTAACCAAACACAACGTTACTATAACAAAGTAAGCTACCCTTCTCCTTGTAAATTATCGATCTTAAAGTAAAGTGTGTGCAACCTAAGAATTGCACACTTTATGATACACCATTTTTAAAGATGTATATATTAGAATTTCCCCACACTAAACTCTCCAAAGCAATCCCCATAGTAATAATCTTCAGTCTGTGTCTTTTCTATTCACTTGTTATTCTGAAATAATTGAAAAAGAGATGTCAGGTCCTATTGAGTGTAATTTCAGTATGTCCTCTGATGCCGCCATCATACCCAACAACCACCACTTGTTGCCCTCAGATACCTTCTTTCAAGTCCACATTGGTCGAGT
The DNA here is from genome assembly GCF_004153795.1 of Camellia sinensis. Classification (NCBI taxonomy): domain Eukaryota; kingdom Viridiplantae; phylum Streptophyta; class Magnoliopsida; order Ericales; family Theaceae; genus Camellia; species Camellia sinensis. The sequence continues at coordinate 75,786 of NW_021028801.1, read as the reverse complement.
TCTTAATCATCGCAAGCGAGAAGAAGACAATTCATTCGAACCACAAGGTGACATGGTGGTGAAATCATTCTGGGTTCGTCAAAGTGGGTTGCAATTGTATTATAGTCTATTTTTGGACTTTGATTTCTTGATTCAAATGGTTAATTGAATCAAATTTTATCAAACTGAATGAATGCAGAGTATTGTTGTAAAAATTAAGATGGTAAACATGATTGGAATTGTTTGTTAATTAGTATTATTATTATGTAACTCCAGTTCTTTAATTTCGTAAAAGCTTTGGGATCACGTGTAATGAGATTGCATTCCCCTAGAGTGAGAACAAGACTGTTCTGTAATTTTTAAGTAAACAGTTTTGTTACAGTCTTACTAATCTATAAAAATTATTTAAAATATATAATCTATTTATTTGAAAATAATATTGTTTCGATTATTATATTAATTTAATTTTTATATGAATATTTTATATAAAAACCTCAATGTATATAGATATAGATTAATTCATGCGATGGACAGCCTGAAAGAGGACTTTATAGTCAAGATATGATACTTTGAGAGTGTGCTCCCTTCAATGAATAGGTGACATAACAAACCAAAAAAAAAAAAAAATGGACCTAATAGACAATCTGAAGGATTTTATAGTCAAGACTTGGTACTTGAGAGATGTGTTCTCTTCAAGGTGGCTTTAACTGGCTTCCTTTCGGTGGATAGGCTGGATACCTAGTTATTAAAAATGAAAAAATAAATTTTATCAAATGATAGAGGGAGTTTGGTTGTATTTGGTAGAGTTTTAAATTATAATTTGATAATAGAGTTATATCTTAAGTTTGTAAATTTTGGAATTATGATTTGAAAAGAAAAAATTTGTTTAATTATGAGTTTTGAAAAGATTTTTGAATTGAATTTTAAATTTTTGATGTGACGTATGAAATGAGAAAATTTGTTTTGTTATGAGTTTTGAAAAGAATTTTTGGAACTTAATTCAAAAAGTTATAACACAACCAAACACACAACTCAAAACTTTATTAAAAATTTTATTCAAAACTCATAACCAAACTCTTTTTAAAATTCAATTTAAAAAAATAATTTGTCATTTTAGTTTAAAAAATAATTTCTATATTTACAAAAAAAAATATACTATTCCGGTCAACCAACCGAATACCCAGAAGGATACTGCCTTTGATTTGCACATAGATTCTGTTTAGGTCAGCAAACCAACTAGACTGCCGTGGTTTGACAATTGGACTAATTTGACTTTTTTATTATTGGTTTAGATTAATCATAAAAATGTTAAAAAATTAATAAAATAAAAATTAATATATAAACCATATTCACTTTATTATTTTTTTTTATAAAAGCTAAAAAAATTAAAAAAAAATTCAATCCAAATAAATTTTTTAATCTCAGATTAAAATAATAAAAAAAATAAAAAAGTCAACCACTTTCCAAAGGAAGCTAATTTATTTGGTAGAATCCTTCCATCACATTATTCATATAACAAATCAAATTAATTAAACAATTATTGTCAAATGTTCATATCACATCTATATTTATCTATTTTTTTAAAAAAAAATATTTTCAATTAATTAAAAATAAATATATTCATTATTATTTAATCTCATACATATAACACGAGTTATATACCTTAATTTGTATTGATATATGATTTAGATTTATATAAAATATTTGCGGCTGAATTTTTACGATAGTATTAATAGGTTTGCTGAGGTAGAAAGTGAGGATTTTCATTAACTGGGCATATATTTAGGAGTTTTTTTTGATTGATTCGATATAAAATAACCATAATAAAAAGGGTGCTATTTAAGTGTGCAACCCCCTTAAGGTTGCACACCATATGCAATCCAATTTTTAGCTATTAGATTACAATAATTGATCAAGACCATTGAATTGTTTAATCGTGAAAAAGTTGAAATCGGGGCAACTGGTTAATGCTTGTATTTACATGATTACATCCCACTCACTCTCTCTATTTCGTCTCTATCTCTCTCTGTTCTCCTCTCTGTGTAAGGTTGAGTCAGTGTAACCCTTGATTTCCATTAACAGCGAGAAGTCCCTGCTGGGTTCCATTGACAAAGCTTTGTAGGGAACAGTATAACGGGCAATTTTCAACAACAACAAAACTATAAGGCTGTGTTGGTTCCATTGCTGAAGTGAAAGTCTTCTCTCCAACTAGATATGAGGTATGGAGCTGTCTCCCTCTCTCTTTAGCCTTTTCACTTCAGCTATTTTCCCTCAACTAAACCCCCATCCTAACTTCAACTGCTCTACGATTCGCTCAAATGGAAACCCTTCCATTGGCAACTAACCTTTCTCTTTCTCAAGTGAGTGTTTGTGTTTGAACAAACAATTAAACCGTGTGAAAATGTCATGTTTGTGTTTGTGTTAACATTTTTTGGTCATCAAGTAATTGTTTGTACTAATGTCATGTGCAGTATGGCCCCAGCGGAAGTTAAAAGGGAAGGTGATGATTATGACATTCCAAGTGAAGCAAATGACATTCGTTTGATCAATGAAAGTTGGGCAGAACCTTATCATGGTTGCGAAGCTGGTCCAAGCAATGAAGAAGCAACCAACATGAACGTTGAAGATGGCAGAGCCGATGTGAAGCAAGAAATGGTTGACGATGCTCATCGCAATGACATGGTTGGTGATGTTGAATATGCTATTCTGGAACATAAATTTGATTCGGTCGAAGATGGAGAAGCTTTCTACAATGCGTATGCTAAAGCCAAAGGATTTAGTATACGAAAATCCAGATTTAATACAAATAAAGAGGGAAAGGTTGTTAGTAGGCTGTGGTTGTGTTCAAGGGAAGGTCAGAGATTACCAAAATACTTGGACCATGTTGCTGAAAAGAGTAAAGCTCCCAAGGCACTAACAAGAGTAGGTTGCAAAGCTCAATTTCGCATACGGTACGATATAAATGCTGGTGAAGGGGGAAAGTATGTTGTGACTCACTTCGTCGCAGACCACAACCATGAATTGGCAGAACAACACTGTGTGATGTATCTGAGGTCACATCGCAGTTTAAACAACGCTGACAAAGCTCAAGCAATGGCTATGCGCAACGTCGGTGTGAAGACTAGCAAAATCATGGACTATATGGTAAATCAATCCGGGTCTTATGAGAATGTTAATTTCATCGGTACGGATCTGCACAACCATATTCAAGCCGAACGTAGAGCAGAAGTTGATGATGGTGATGCGCAGGATGCGTTGGTTTACCTATGTGCAAAACTTGATGTTGACGTACGTTTTTTTTACAAGAATGATGTGTGTAAGGATAACAAGTTACAAAATATGTTCTGGGCAGATTCGAAATCGCGGGTTGACTGTGCAAAGTTTGGTGATGTGTTGATATTTGACTCAACTTACAGAACCAATGCGTACAAGAAACCTTTTGTCATGTTGGCTGGTGTGACTAACCACTTTAGGACTACGATATTTGCATGTGTTTTGCTAGGTAATGAGACAATTGATACATACACATGGGTTTTGGAAACATTTATGGAGGCGATGGGCAATAAAGCATCTGTGTCCGTACTGACAGATGGGATAAGGCGATGCGAGAGGCAATCAGAAGAGTATTTCCAAACGCAAGACATCGATTATGTAATTGGCATCTTGGGAAAAATGATGTTTCAAATGTTCACAAAAGTGGCTTTGCACATGCTTTCAAGCAATGCATGGACATGGAAACGGATAAGGCAAAGTTTGAGCATGGCTGGACGAGAATGATCGAAAAATTTGGACTTCAAACCAACAGCTGGGTGTTGGAGACATATGAGAAGTGTCATATGTGGGCTGAGGCATATATGCATGGACTTTCTTTGCTGGGATGAAGAGCACTCAGCGCTCGGAGAGTATGAATGCTTATTTCAATCCCTTCCTCCAACACAAATTGAAGCTATATGAATTTGTTAGGCATTATGATCGGGCTCTTGCAAAGATAAGGTATAACGAAGCTGGAGATGATGCTGAAACAAATAACACTTTTCCGGTATTGATTACTCCATTGTAAGATGTAGAAAGACATGGAGCTGAGCTATGCACCCGAAATATATTTAGAATGTTCTGTGATGAAATCTTAGAAGCAGGGAAGTCGAATATCAAGGACGTGTTCCCTTTGCCGGATGGTCAGAAATGCTACTATATTCATAAGTACAAGGTAAAGGATAGATCATGGATAGTAACACACAATCCAGTGGATGTTGCAATGAGATGTTCTTGCATGAAGTTTGAGTCGTTGGGGCTACCTTGCTGTCACATGATGTGTTATGAAAGCCGAAAATTTAACGCAAATTCTCCCAATTTGTGTGCTGCATAGATGGACAAGGGCTGCAAGCAAGGATGGCCAGCAATGGCCTCAACTCTCAATTGATAGCACTATAACATAGGCCCGGTATGGGATATTGAGTTATTCCTACAATGAAATATGTTTCTATGCCTCACAATCAACTGAAGGTTTCAAAGAGGCTAGGGATGCATGTCTTCCGATGACGAGCCGGATGAATGAGTTATATGAGAGGAATCTGAACGATGGGGATGGAGACAAAGGGAAACATTCAATCCCACGACAATTTGGAGTAGAAGATCCTGATCTTGTGAAGACAAAAGGGAACCCAGGACGGGCCCCGTCCAATTGTCGAAGACCAAGAAAATGTGGGAATTGCAAATGCATTGGGCACACAAAGCGAACGTGTCCTAAGGTTCGGTTTAGCCGAACAGTGGATAATAACTCAGATGCAGATACAACCCACATCATTGACTGTGAGTACAATGCAGAGTCATTGCCCATTCGTTGCAAAACCGGGTTGGTAGATCCAAGTACACCTCACATTAAGCAACGATGACTATTTTTCGATGTTTCTCCTAATTCCAAACAGCCTGTGGGCCAATACGGTAGTGTCGAAGCAGCAATGTGCAAAAATGATTCGACCACAATTGATGAGGTGAATCAAGTAATTGTATAATTTGTATGATTTATTTATTCCCTTAATTTATTAGGTAGACAGTACTAGCTATTGAAAACACATCATTGCGAAGAACAAGGTAGATATGTATGTAGTTTTCATTTTGCACGGATTGCTGTATGTAACGTATAAATAATTGGTTACGTACAATGCCAGGAAATGACATAATGTTACTTATGTACAAGGCCACGATTTGTAAATTTCCTATATTGTTTAGAGTGATGCTGTCATTTGTGTTTGCAGTGACTTGTCATTTTGAAAACTAATTGAAGGTGAGATATATATAGGTTGTCTGTGTATTGTTTTGGGTTAGAAATTGGCTTATGCCTGTATTCCAAGATTCTTATTGCGGGTTGCTTGTTTCTGTTCCATATTTGGTTGGATCTAACTGAAAGGTTTTTTGCAGTGTGGTTTATCAACTAACGACGTGTTTGGCTTCGTATTGATTTGTTATGACTTGTTTCGGTGAATTAGTATTATATTTCAAGAAAATACGAATTTTGTCCATGTGGTTTTGCAAAATTACATCCCAACACCTGCATTTTGTATATAATCCAAGTGGCAGTTAATTTTTGGTGTTACTTGGAGAAAGTAACCCAACGAACTCGTTTACTTCATCTCTATGCCGATTGCTATATGAATTACAAGTTACGAACAGGAGTTGTGAAATTATTTCATGTTAACTATGAAAGTGATGGGTTTATTGTTAGTGAAATTATGGTGGGCTTATATCGACAGCAATCAAGCAGTAATTTAAAGTTGACAAGTAAAAGAGAAAATCAAGCAGTTGTGGTATTGGTTCGAATGCCTAAAAAGGATGAAAACTTCTTTCGATGAACTGAAAAAACAAACTAAACAAGTAAAATGAACTTCCTGATATAAGCTGATGGTAACAAATCGTAGAAGATAAACCTTTGCTGATTTGAGGTTGAAATCACCAAAATTCACCCAGTGACAAAGTACAAATGAGAAGGGAAAAACCTACTCAGAAGTTACAATGTAGAAAGTAAGTTGTTGTGTTGTTGTTCATGTCCTCTCTCTGTGCAAACCTTCTGCCCTTTATAGCTCTTATTTCCCACGACCCCATGATCTGTCGAATTTGCAACTGCTTCTGTGCAACTTCTGTAACTGCACGGTCATGTCCATGTCTTGAAACCATAAAAACCTTCACTTGTACCTGTCGAAGTGCATATCATTGAAGTTGCCACCTGTGCCCAAGTCCTTTTAGCCTTTCCTCGACAGATACAGACTCCCAATTCGTTCATGTTTCCTCTTGGAGGCTGGCCACTAAATCCATGAGCACTGCCAGTAACTGCTCCACCGTGTAAGTCAGGTGGCATGCAAGATTCAATGTTAGTTGATAACCCTTGTCTTCAGGTGGACTTGCTATGTGTCCTCAATCGAATGGAGCAGCCGTTGGCAGGATGTGGGAAAAATAGGTGCAAAGAGGAATTTTTTAAAAATAACCAATCATAATTTAGCTGAAAATATGAGCGAACTTTTTGTTTGAAAAAAAGTAGTTTCCATTTTTATGGGTTCAGTGGCCCAGTTTGCAAGGATTGTGGTTGTGTTTAGTGGACAATATTCTGTCAATTTTTGTCTCATAATGATGAGGGACATGCCCCACAATGGTGAGGAGGAAGGTCGACAGGGAAGAGTCAATATTTGGCAGAGGGGACTTGAAGATTCGAAGTGAGGGGGCAGTTACAGTGGCAGTTATGGTGTAGACGTATGAGATCATACAATGATGGGCCACAAAAACAGTATACGGATATCAAAACCCACGATCTCCCGTCTAGGCTTTCCAAGTATACTAAACCTCCACTTTTATCTGTCAATCTCCCATTTCTTCTGTTTATTTCATGGCCACCAACTGTTTAAAACTTCTGTCGACAGAGCAAGGCTCTTGCTTTGTCTCATGCTTCCTCCTGAAAGTGTGCCCACTAACTCCATGACTGGTGCTAAAAACTGCCCCCATCACTTGTAGATGACCCACATGCAGAGAACCCACTTTCAACTGGTGGACATTCCTTCAGACTTGGCCACGTGTCCTCCATTAAGTGGACCATCTGGGGAAGTGATTGAGACCCCCTCCAATCACCACCCCGACCACCCCCCACACACAAGTGGGGGCTGGTGATTGGAGGAGAAGGGAAAAAAAAAACTGGCCAATCAGAAAGAGAGGGGGTCATAGGGGTGCCCCCCTTGTGGGGGTCTAAGTCATATGATATTTAACTTGAACAAGGGGCCCACCGTTTGGGCCCAATTTGGACTTAACCCAGAGATTTATTTCCCTGAGCCCAAGAGATAAGTCCAATAGCAAATTTCTTAATACGGGCCCAAAACAAAAATAAACTACAGCCTAATATAAGAGCATTTAAATATACTGGCCCCATCATAAGCTATAAAAGACCCACATTTTCAACTTCAAACCACTTCATTTCCCTCTGATTCGAACTCCTCAGATTGTACTTCTTCTTATCAAGCATTGTCGTTCAAAACCACAGCACCACAAAACCCTAAGCCATAGCGCCCAAAAAATCTCAACCATCTCCATCTGAGGAGAACAATGAAGACCTACTCCGCTTCCCAGACCCTATCAGAGCACGTATCGCTCCTCTAAAATTAGGTATTACCCTATTGCCCAGCATAAGCTCTGTCGCTAAGGCTACTCTAGGTCCTACCTTCATGTCTTACTTTCTAGACGAGCTAGCTCCATACTATCCCCTTGGTAATGGTGAGAACCTTCTTCTCAACCAACCTAGACTTAAGTGAACTAACTGGAATGTTAGCAAAAACCCAGTCAAAGGATGGAGGTCACCAGACTCTATTTGGCAAAGCTGGGCCAGGAGAATTGAAGGTCATGACTCTGAAGTATGGAAGCACCAGGGCATCAATGAAACAATTAGACTGTCGACCAAGAAATATGACATGGACAAAGGGCTGATTGTTGCTGCTGCATGCTTTTGGTCGCAATCTTGTAACTCCCTTCTCCTTAATTTTGGTATGATTTCCCTTACCATCTTAGATGTAGCTCACTTGACTGGTCTCCCAATCTTGGGCAATGAAATTCATGCTCTCCTTGAGCTTCCAAAAGCAACCTTTACTTTAAACACTGACATGAGCTATACAGATTTCACCCAGAAATACAAAGGCAAGCAAGGTTCCCTTGTAAAGGACCAAGAAAGAACTACTTTTTATTTACTTTAGCTTTGTCAGTTTCTTTTTTGTGTCCCTGGGTTCAAGATCACCAAGGAGTACCTCCCCCTTGCCTTGTGTATGCAAGATGGCCAAGCTATGGCTTTAGCCCCTTATCTTCTTGCCACCCTTTACAAGGCCCTATTTTCCTTTGTCGACAAGAAGATTTCTGGCAACGGTGGTGGACCCTTCTGGCTCTTCCGGGCTTGGTTGTATGCCTATTTCCTTGAGGCACGACCCCCACCACCTAACACCTTGAAACCAGTTTTCCACTCCTATGTTAAACAATTGCTCACTTATAACAGCCAACCCATCCTCACTTTCAGAAATCATCTAACAGCAAATTTTTATCTCAGTTCAGTTCAGTTCAGGATTGTTCTGTTCAGTTCTATTTCTACATTTTTACTGTTACTCGCTCTTGTGGAGGACGATCATGTCCTCTTTTTAAGTTGTTAACTTTAGCCAGCCCTTTTTCGATTAATTTGTGTTTTTTCTGTTTTGTTTCTAGTCTAGATTTTGCAAGGGCCCTGGATTGTATTGGATAGTTATTTAAATTATTTGTTATTATCAGTGTCTTTAACTTGTTTGCTCGCAATTCAGTTCTATTTTTGTTTGAATACCGTGAATCAGAGACTTGATAGGTAGGATTGTTCTGTTCAGTTCTATTTCTAGATTTTTATTTTTATGATGATTGTTTTAGCTGGTCTTGCATGGAAGGATTGATTGGTAGGCAGTGGCTTTTATAGTTCCAACTTCAGGATCTAACAGCAAATTTGAAGCAAGATTGTATAGGAGCAATTCAGTTCTCTGGAGGGCTTTCCTAGCAGTCTCCCTAAGGTATCATATTTCTTTGGTTTCATTTGCGCTTTATAAAGACTGATGGTTGACAATTGCATTTGCTGTTAGATCCTTTCAGCGGATCCTGCCTCAACAGCTGAGAATTGGGGTTAGGTCCTACAGAATACTGTCATGTCTGTGCTTGGAAATTCTGACCTGATTGAATAAGGGTTTCTTTTTCTTCTGACCCGAGGCTTTTCACATTTTAAACAAGATTACATAACAGCAGCTGCATTTTTTTACTAGATTTTGAAAATTGATAACACGATTTAATTTAGTTCATTATTGATGGAAAAATATATAGACCCATCTTTTCTCTTTTTTGTCTCCTTCAAAGACACCATCTATTGTCTAAAGTTAATGATAAAATAATAATTTATTTGAAAATGGCTCAGAAGAGGATATCAGGTTGAACTTGTCTGTACTTGTCTTTGTAAAGTAATTAGAAGAATTAGGTTTTATAAATATCTATTGAAGTTTGTTAGCGTGTCATAATGTGTTATAGTACTATGTTACCGCCAAACATTGTGTTTCATACCGATGGTTGTATTTATTGGTTCTATTCTGTGTGCAGATCACTTCGACCACTGAGAACCGAGGGTTAGATTCTGCAAAATAGTGTGATTTGATATTTGAATAATGGTAAACACCATATCTTTGGTTTTCTCCTGTAACATGCTAAACTTCTTTACATTTGAAACTGAATTTCACTGATTTTAGTTGATGAGGAAAGTACAAATATGTCATACTTTTCCTTCTGAGGATCATTAAATCTGTATAAAGTTATCTGATATGAATTCTAAACTAACTGTCCTCTTCCACCTTATCCAGCTTAAAATTTCTATTAACAAGATGAAATTCTTTGATCTGTTTTTTCAGAACAAATATAGGGGTGGTTTGGGATGTCCTAAATAAGTGCACTTTTTGATTTTTTTATGAAATATGGGTTGGGTTTGAAGTGATGTGGTAGAGAAGTGAGGTGACTTAAATAAGATGATGTGACTTAAATAGGATAGTGACTTTTTGACTTTTTAGATTTTTTAGTTTATGCCAAACAAGATCTTAGTTTCCCAGAAGTTGATTTTTCAAAATTACGGCCATTTTTTTTGGTTCTAACTGTAATAAAATTCTTATTTCAAATTTTGTCACTTTGGCCAACTTATAAGTGAAACAAGAATGTCATTAGTGCTGAGAATTTTTTTTTTTTTAATGTTAGTGTATTTTTTGAAGCTGAGAAAAATCTCATTAGCGTCTTTCTCATGAGAATTTGGAATAAGTAGTGTGGTTGTGGAGCTGAGAAAAATGGGAAAGTTGAGAGCTTATTTCTTTAGGTTCTCTCTTTAGGTAGTGTTTGGTTCATTGGAATGGAATGGTCATTCATTCCATCAAAATATATATTCCTATGTTTGGTTGACTAAAAAAATAAAGAAAAATGCATTACAATTGGAATCGTCATTCACCATTGTAAAGGAATGATCATTCCATAGGTGAGCTTAAGGAATGATCATTCCATTCCATTCCATTCCATCTAATTCCTATGAACAAAATGGAGCATTAGGGTTTCCACATTTGATCCTCCCCTTTCCCCCCAATTTCTCTCAACTTCCATTGCTAGAGGAGCTCAGGAAAACAGTTTCAGTTGTGAATTGAGATACCAATTTTGTCTTTCGTGTCTCACAAATAGGTTGCTTCAAAACTTCTATTTTAGACCTTTTAAACACTAGTTGAAGACCAAAAAATATTCTCTAGCCCATATTCCCGGGTGTACCCTACATCCCATGTCCTGTAATTTGCGAAACTTTAAAATTACCTGACTAGTTAAACCTATTAAAAAGACATTAGATCCATCCAATTACATAATAAATTGAAATAAACACAAATGAAATCCTCCAATTGTGTGGAGAGCTTGATAACAAGAATAAACATGTTCTGTTACTAATCAACAGATGGATCGGTTCACTGCAAATAAAATGCAACAGATGTTATAGATCACATATGGATCAGTTTGCTGACAGCGACAGAGGAGATAGAATTGATGCAAGTTATTAGTTCAAACCTAGAAACCTAAAGGCCTCTTGATCTTGAGCAGATAGTAACCACCAATAAAATCAGCCTCACTAAAATTTGTGTGGAAGTTAATTCAAATACACTTTTGGTGATAGTGTAGTAGTAAAAGGTAAATATCAATGGGGACCCCTTGTCTGAATAAAATGCCAAACCTTTGGGCATATTGAGATAAATTCACGAAGGCAGTATTGAAGTGGTGGAAACTAAGAGTGTTGATTGGAGAGAGCTCCTGTAATAAGGGTGGTGTTAAGTCGGTGGGACATGAGAAGTGCTCCTCCATCTAGGGAAGAAAACATAAAGGAAGCCTGGAAAACAAGATCCACAACCTGAGTTTATCTGGAGAGAGTTATTGCATACCTTTACATCCAGCCCAAGAAATCATGCCGAAAACCTTTAAATAAATCCAGTAGGTCAAAGAATGGGGGTTAGTTTTTGTTTAGTTTGTTTGTTGTTTTACCTACGCTCTGGAGTTGTGACAGTTGTTTATTTGCCTTTACTTTTGAGTTTTCAAGTGTGTGTATGTTTTGTGCCTACCCTTTTGGGCTTGTAAGAGGATGCCCTAAAGAAATGCTGTAATTTACTACAATGACTAATGGTGTAATTTTTACCCTAGACAAAATGGTGCTGCCATAGGGTCTGAATTGAAGAGAATGATCCAAATGACCTCATTACAAACCTGATTTCCAAATTAATACAAAAGAGAAGAGAAAGTTCCAACTCTCTAATGAAGGTTCATATGTGAAAATAATGAAAATATGAAATTTTTTGAAGACATTGGCAAATTCAAATAAGAAAATCCAAGCATTTACCCAATAGGCGAAATTCAGTCTATGTATCTCAAAAACTAGATCAAGGAATAAAATTACCTGGGATTAAATTCATAGCATGCAGCAAAAAGAACTATAAACGCAAGCTTATTATTGTATTCCATATGTGAAAAGCACTAATTAGCAAGGTAATGGACTAGCCTTCTGAGGGGTTTAAAACTGACCCCAAGCCAGCAACTAAAATGAGGGAAAGCATTAGCATAGTATAATTATGCCCAAGAAGGGGGAGGGGAGGATATGGACCAGGTTTTTGGCTATGTTAGGATAGTTTTAGATAGGTTGGCTACTTTTAAAAATGAGGTTTAGTTGCTTGTTTTTCATGCCTGTTCTCATATTTTTCTGTTGTCTTGTATGCTTGGAATTCAATGTGGTTCAATGTAGTTACAGGGAGACATGCATGAAACAATTAGGATACATCAATTTGGTAAATTCGAGTTTGTTACATAAAACCAAAATTTGGGGGCTGTTTTATTATTAGAAGGTTGATGATACGTGCATCTCATCGAAGTAGAGCTAATCCCAGTTGGGTTCATAGGAAATTTCAACACTTGGAGGTTATTGAATGGTTGTTTCTTCTGCCAAAACTCTAGAAACATGTCCTGAGAATTTTAGAGAGAGAGAGAGAGAGAGAGAGCGGTAATTTCTAATGACTAAATGACAAACATCCATTTACTGGGGACATCAAAGGAAATGGTATTTTAAAGTTTAGAAAGATCGTTCTCAGTGATATGGATTAAGGGGGTTCTTGCATTTCTATATGTTGTTCTTGAGGAAGATGTATGAGATTCTTCAAGGAAAAAAATAAAAAGAAAACGGTACCTGCCTATAAATTATCTTCAATGGCTCAAGAAATTTATTTTTAACTTTTAAAATTTTGTTACTCAACAAGGAGAGTGTATGCAACTAGAATGGCTAACCAAATGAGTACCACAGTGAAAAAAAAGGAAATCCATGAACTAAAAAACTGCTTAAAGACTAGAAAGAGAAAGGAAAGCAAGGTCAAATAATAAGCCAGTTTGGAATGGAGAAACAAATTCAAGGTGCCTTGTGTCTTGATTTCTGTAATTTCATTTTTTGTGATAACTAATAAAAATGAGCAAAACAAACCCTAATGGCTGGTTTTCAAGGCATGCATCAAGCTGCTAACAAGTCAGCAGCAGGCTTCAAATAGATCTAATAGTGGGAGCATTAAATTTTTTCTACTAGTTTTATTTCCAGTAAACTGCAATCAGGATCAAGAAGTGACAAATCAAATAAAAATAAAATCCATTTATGATAAACAAATCCATACCTAACTGCTCATGCAAGGGCTTTTGGACTCCCATATGTAATCGTATTGCTTCAGTGAGCTCAATACCCCTGCCCACATATAAGTTAAGTTGCATCAAGAGGCAAAAAGCTTCGAAGGCATTGAGAGAGAGAGAGAGAGTGTGTATGTGTTTGTGCGCCAAAATCCTTTTAAAAAAAAATAAAACAAAAAACATAAAACGAGCTAATACTTGTCATAAAAAATGCACACGTGCCGATGCAAATGAGGTAGATGTGCCGATGAGAACGAGGCACACATGCCGATGCAAATAAGGCACACGTGCCGATGAGAATGAGGCACACGTGCCGATGGGAATGAGGCACACGTGCCGAAGGGAATGAGGCACACGTGCCGATGCAAATGAGGTAGATGTGCCGATGAGAACGAGGCACACATGCCGATGCAAATAAGGCACACGTGCCGATGAGAATGAGGCACACGTGCCGATGGGAATGAGGCACACGTGCCGAAGGGAATGAGGCACACGTGCCGATGCAAATGAGGTAGATGTGCCGATGAGAACGAGGCACACATGCCGATGCAAATAAGGCACACGTGCCGATGAGAATGAGGCACACGTGCCGATGGGAATGAGGCACACGTGCCGAAGGGAATGAGGCACACGTGCCGATGCAAATGAGGTAGATGTGCCGATGAGAACGAGGCACACATGCCGATGCAAATAAGGCACACGTGCCGATGAGAATGAGGCACACGTGCCGATGGGAATGAGGCACACGTGCCGAAGGGAATGAGGCACACGTGCCGATGCAAATGAGGTAGATGTGCCGATGAGAACGAGGCACACATGCCGATGCAAATAAGGCACACGTGCCGATGAGAATGAGGCACACGTGCCGATGGGAATGAGGCACACGTGCCGAAGGGAATGAGGCACACGTGCCGATGCAAATGAGGTAGATGTGCCGATGAGAACGAGGCACACATGCCGATGCAAATAAGGCACACGTGCCGATGAGAATGAGGCACACGTGCCGATGGGAATGAGGCACACGTGCCGAAGGGAATGAGGCACACGTGCCGATGCAAATGAGGTAGATGTGCCGATGAGAACGAGGCACACATGCCGATGCAAATAAGGCACACGTGCCGATGAGAATGAGGCACACGTGCCGATGGGAATGAGGCACACGTGCCGAAGGGAATGAGGCACACGTGCCGATGCAAATGAGGTAGATGTGCCGATGAGAACGAGGCACACATGCCGATGCAAATAAGGCACACGTGCCGATGAGAATGAGGCACACGTGCCGATGGGAATGAGGCACACGTGCCGAAGGGAATGAGGCACACGTGCCGATGCAAATGAGGTAGATGTGCCGATGAGAACGAGGCACACATGCCGATGCAAATAAGGCACACGTGCCGATGAGAATGAGGCACACGTGCCGATGGGAATGAGGCACACGTGCCGAAGGGAATGAGGCACACGTGCCGATGCAAATGAGGTAGATGTGCCGATGAGAACGAGGCACACATGCCGATGCAAATAAGGCACACGTGCCGATGAGAATGAGGCACACGTGCCGATGGGAATGAGGCACACGTGCCGAAGGGAATGAGGCACACGTGCCGATGCAAATGAGGTAGATGTGCCGATGAGAACGAGGCACACATGCCGATGCAAATAAGGCACACGTGCCGATGAGAATGAGGCACACGTGCCGATGGGAATGAGGCACACGTGCCGAAGGGAATGAGGCACACGTGCCGATGCAAATGAGGTAGATGTGCCGATGAGAACGAGGCACACATGCCGATGCAAATAAGGCACACGTGCCGATGAGAATGAGGCACACGTGCCGATGGGAATGAGGCACACGTGCCGAAGGGAATGAGGCACACGTGCCGATGCAAATGAGGTAGATGTGCCGATGAGAACGAGGCACACATGCCGATGCAAATAAGGCACACGTGCCGATGAGAATGAGGCACACGTGCCGATGGGAATGAGGCACACGTGCCGAAGGGAATGAGGCACACGTGCCGATGCAAATGAGGTAGATGTGCCGATGAGAACGAGGCACACATGCCGATGCAAATAAGGCACACGTGCCGATGAGAATGAGGCACACGTGCCGATGGGAATGAGGCACACGTGCCGAAGGGAATGAGGCACACGTGCCGATGCAAATGAGGTAGATGTGCCGATGAGAACGAGGCACACATGCCGATGCAAATAAGGCACACGTGCCGATGAGAATGAGGCACACGTGCCGATGGGAATGAGGCACACGTGCCGAAGGGAATGAGGCACACGTGCCGATGCAAATGAGGTAGATGTGCCGATGAGAACGAGGCACACATGCCGATGCAAATAAGGCACACGTGCCGATGAGAATGAGGCACACGTGCCGATGGGAATGAGGCACACGTGCCGAAGGGAATGAGGCACACGTGCCGATGCAAATGAGGTAGATGTGCCGATGAGAACGAGGCACACATGCCGATGCAAATAAGGCACACGTGCCGATGAGAATGAGGCACACGTGCCGATGGGAATGAGGCACACGTGCCGAAGGGAATGAGGCACACGTGCCGATGCAAATGAGGTAGATGTGCCGATGAGAACGAGGCACACATGCCGATGCAAATAAGGCACACGTGCCGATGAGAATGAGGCACACGTGCCGATGGGAATGAGGCACACGTGCCGAAGGGAATGAGGCACACGTGCCGATGCAAATGAGGTAGATGTGCCGATGAGAACGAGGCACACATGCCGATGCAAATAAGGCACACGTGCCGATGAGAATGAGGCACACGTGCCGATGGGAATGAGGCACACGTGCCGAAGGGAATGAGGCACACGTGCCGATGCAAATGAGGTAGATGTGCCGATGAGAACGAGGCACACATGCCGATGCAAATAAGGCACACGTGCCGATGAGAATGAGGCACACGTGCCGATGGGAATGAGGCACACGTGCCGAAGGGAATGAGGCACACGTGCCGATGCAAATGAGGTAGATGTGCCGATGAGAACGAGGCACACATGCCGATGCAAATAAGGCACACGTGCCGATGAGAATGAGGCACACGTGCCGATGGGAATGAGGCACACGTGCCGAAGGGAATGAGGCACACGTGCCGATGCAAATGAGGTAGATGTGCCGATGAGAACGAGGCACACATGCCGATGCAAATAAGGCACACGTGCCGATGAGAATGAGGCACACGTGCCGATGGGAATGAGGCACACGTGCCGAAGGGAATGAGGCACACGTGCCGATGCAAATGAGGTAGATGTGCCGATGAGAACGAGGCACACATGCCGATGCAAATAAGGCACACGTGCCGATGAGAATGAGGCACACGTGCCGATGGGAATGAGGCACACGTGCCGAAGGGAATGAGGCACACGTGCCGATGCAAATGAGGTAGATGTGCCGATGAGAACGAGGCACACATGCCGATGCAAATAAGGCACACGTGCCGATGAGAATGAGGCACACGTGCCGATGGGAATGAGGCACACGTGCCGAAGGGAATGAGGCACACGTGCCGATGCAAATGAGGTAGATGTGCCGATGAGAACGAGGCACACATGCCGATGCAAATAAGGCACACGTGCCGATGAGAATGAGGCACACGTGCCGATGGGAATGAGGCACACGTGCCGAAGGGAATGAGGCACACGTGCCGATGCAAATGAGGTAGATGTGCCGATGAGAACGAGGCACACATGCCGATGCAAATAAGGCACACGTGCCGATGAGAATGAGGCACACGTGCCGATGGGAATGAGGCACACGTGCCGAAGGGAATGAGGCACACGTGCCGATGCAAATGAGGTAGATGTGCCGATGAGAACGAGGCACACATGCCGATGCAAATAAGGCACACGTGCCGATGAGAATGAGGCACACGTGCCGATGGGAATGAGGCACACGTGCCGAAGGGAATGAGGCACACGTGCCGATGCAAATGAGGTAGATGTGCCGATGAGAACGAGGCACACATGCCGATGCAAATAAGGCACACGTGCCGATGAGAATGAGGCACACGTGCCGATGGGAATGAGGCACACGTGCCGAAGGGAATGAGGCACACGTGCCGATGCAAATGAGGTAGATGTGCCGATGAGAACGAGGCACACATGCCGATGCAAATAAGGCACACGTGCCGATGAGAATGAGGCACACGTGCCGATGGGAATGAGGCACACGTGCCGAAGGGAATGAGGCACACGTGCCGATGCAAATGAGGTAGATGTGCCGATGAGAACGAGGCACACATGCCGATGCAAATAAGGCACACGTGCCGATGAGAATGAGGCACACGTGCCGATGGGAATGAGGCACACGTGCCGAAGGGAATGAGGCACACGTGCCGATGCAAATGAGGTAGATGTGCCGATGAGAACGAGGCACACATGCCGATGCAAATAAGGCACACGTGCCGATGAGAATGAGGCACACGTGCCGATGGGAATGAGGCACACGTGCCGAAGGGAATGAGGCACACGTGCCGATGCAAATGAGGTAGATGTGCCGATGAGAACGAGGCACACATGCCGATGCAAATAAGGCACACGTGCCGATGAGAATGAGGCACACGTGCCGATGGGAATGAGGCACACGTGCCGAAGGGAATGAGGCACACGTGCCGATGCAAATGAGGTAGATGTGCCGATGAGAACGAGGCACACATGCCGATGCAAATAAGGCACACGTGCCGATGAGAATGAGGCACACGTGCCGATGGGAATGAGGCACACGTGCCGAAGGGAATGAGGCACACGTGCCGATGCAAATGAGGTAGATGTGCCGATGAGAACGAGGCACACATGCCGATGCAAATAAGGCACACGTGCCGATGAGAATGAGGCACACGTGCCGATGGGAATGAGGCACACGTGCCGAAGGGAATGAGGCACACGTGCCGATGCAAATGAGGTAGATGTGCCGATGAGAACGAGGCACACATGCCGATGCAAATAAGGCACACGTGCCGATGAGAATGAGGCACACGTGCCGATGGGAATGAGGCACACGTGCCGAAGGGAATGAGGCACACGTGCCGATGCAAATGAGGTAGATGTGCCGATGAGAACGAGGCACACATGCCGATGCAAATAAGGCACACGTGCCGATGAGAATGAGGCACACGTGCCGATGGGAATGAGGCACACGTGCCGAAGGGAATGAGGCACACGTGCCGATGCAAATGAGGTAGATGTGCCGATGAGAACGAGGCACACATGCCGATGCAAATAAGGCACACGTGCCGATGAGAATGAGGCACACGTGCCGATGGGAATGAGGCACACGTGCCGAAGGGAATGAGGCACACGTGCCGATGCAAATGAGGTAGATGTGCCGATGAGAACGAGGCACACATGCCGATGCAAATAAGGCACACGTGCCGATGAGAATGAGGCACACGTGCCGATGGGAATGAGGCACACGTGCCGAAGGGAATGAGGCACACGTGCCGATGCAAATGAGGTAGATGTGCCGATGAGAACGAGGCACACATGCCGATGCAAATAAGGCACACGTGCCGATGAGAATGAGGCACACGTGCCGATGGGAATGAGGCACACGTGCCGAAGGGAATGAGGCACACGTGCCGATGCAAATGAGGTAGATGTGCCGATGAGAACGAGGCACACATGCCGATGCAAATAAGGCACACGTGCCGATGAGAATGAGGCACACGTGCCGATGGGAATGAGGCACACGTGCCGAAGGGAATGAGGCACACGTGCCGATGCAAATGAGGTAGATGTGCCGATGAGAACGAGGCACACATGCCGATGCAAATAAGGCACACGTGCCGATGAGAATGAGGCACACGTGCCGATGGGAATGAGGCACACGTGCCGAAGGGAATGAGGCACACGTGCCGATGCAAATGAGGTAGATGTGCCGATGAGAACGAGGCACACATGCCGATGCAAATAAGGCACACGTGCCGATGAGAATGAGGCACACGTGCCGATGGGAATGAGGCACACGTGCCGAAGGGAATGAGGCACACGTGCCGATGCAAATGAGGTAGATGTGCCGATGAGAACGAGGCACACATGCCGATGCAAATAAGGCACACGTGCCGATGAGAATGAGGCACACGTGCCGATGGGAATGAGGCACACGTGCCGAAGGGAATGAGGCACACGTGCCGATGCAAATGAGGTAGATGTGCCGATGAGAACGAGGCACACATGCCGATGCAAATAAGGCACACGTGCCGATGAGAATGAGGCACACGTGCCGATGGGAATGAGGCACACGTGCCGAAGGGAATGAGGCACACGTGCCGATGCAAATGAGGTAGATGTGCCGATGAGAACGAGGCACACATGCCGATGCAAATAAGGCACACGTGCCGATGAGAATGAGGCACACGTGCCGATGGGAATGAGGCACACGTGCCGAAGGGAATGAGGCACACGTGCCGATGCAAATGAGGTAGATGTGCCGATGAGAACGAGGCACACATGCCGATGCAAATAAGGCACACGTGCCGATGAGAATGAGGCACACGTGCCGATGGGAATGAGGCACACGTGCCGAAGGGAATGAGGCACACGTGCCGATGCAAATGAGGTAGATGTGCCGATGAGAACGAGGCACACATGCCGATGCAAATAAGGCACACGTGCCGATGAGAATGAGGCACACGTGCCGATGGGAATGAGGCACACGTGCCGAAGGGAATGAGGCACACGTGCCGATGCAAATGAGGTAGATGTGCCGATGAGAACGAGGCACACATGCCGATGCAAATAAGGCACACGTGCCGATGAGAATGAGGCACACGTGCCGATGGGAATGAGGCACACGTGCCGAAGGGAATGAGGCACACGTGCCGATGCAAATGAGGTAGATGTGCCGATGAGAACGAGGCACACATGCCGATGCAAATAAGGCACACGTGCCGATGAGAATGAGGCACACGTGCCGATGGGAATGAGGCACACGTGCCGAAGGGAATGAGGCACACGTGCCGATGCAAATGAGGTAGATGTGCCGATGAGAACGAGGCACACATGCCGATGCAAATAAGGCACACGTGCCGATGAGAATGAGGCACACGTGCCGATGGGAATGAGGCACACGTGCCGAAGGGAATGAGGCACACGTGCCGATGCAAATGAGGTAGATGTGCCGATGAGAACGAGGCACACATGCCGATGCAAATAAGGCACACGTGCCGATGAGAATGAGGCACACGTGCCGATGGGAATGAGGCACACGTGCCGAAGGGAATGAGGCACACGTGCCGATGCAAATGAGGTAGATGTGCCGATGAGAACGAGGCACACATGCCGATGCAAATAAGGCACACGTGCCGATGAGAATGAGGCACACGTGCCGATGGGAATGAGGCACACGTGCCGAAGGGAATGAGGCACACGTGCCGATGCAAATGAGGTAGATGTGCCGATGAGAACGAGGCACACATGCCGATGCAAATAAGGCACACGTGCCGATGAGAATGAGGCACACGTGCCGATGGGAATGAGGCACACGTGCCGAAGGGAATGAGGCACACGTGCCGATGCAAATGAGGTAGATGTGCCGATGAGAACGAGGCACACATGCCGATGCAAATAAGGCACACGTGCCGATGAGAATGAGGCACACGTGCCGATGGGAATGAGGCACACGTGCCGAAGGGAATGAGGCACACGTGCCGATGCAAATGAGGTAGATGTGCCGATGAGAACGAGGCACACATGCCGATGCAAATAAGGCACACGTGCCGATGAGAATGAGGCACACGTGCCGATGGGAATGAGGCACACGTGCCGAAGGGAATGAGGCACACGTGCCGATGCAAATGAGGTAGATGTGCCGATGAGAACGAGGCACACATGCCGATGCAAATAAGGCACACGTGCCGATGAGAATGAGGCACACGTGCCGATGGGAATGAGGCACACGTGCCGAAGGGAATGAGGCACACGTGCCGATGCAAATGAGGTAGATGTGCCGATGAGAACGAGGCACACATGCCGATGCAAATAAGGCACACGTGCCGATGAGAATGAGGCACACGTGCCGATGGGAATGAGGCACACGTGCCGAAGGGAATGAGGCACACGTGCCGATGCAAATGAGGTAGATGTGCCGATGAGAACGAGGCACACATGCCGATGCAAATAAGGCACACGTGCCGATGAGAATGAGGCACACGTGCCGATGGGAATGAGGCACACGTGCCGAAGGGAATGAGGCACACGTGCCGATGCAAATGAGGTAGATGTGCCGATGAGAACGAGGCACACATGCCGATGCAAATAAGGCACACGTGCCGATGAGAATGAGGCACACGTGCCGATGGGAATGAGGCACACGTGCCGAAGGGAATGAGGCACACGTGCCGATGCAAATGAGGTAGATGTGCCGATGAGAACGAGGCACACATGCCGATGCAAATAAGGCACACGTGCCGATGAGAATGAGGCACACGTGCCGATGGGAATGAGGCACACGTGCCGAAGGGAATGAGGCACACGTGCCGATGCAAATGAGGTAGATGTGCCGATGAGAACGAGGCACACATGCCGATGCAAATAAGGCACACGTGCCGATGAGAATGAGGCACACGTGCCGATGGGAATGAGGCACACGTGCCGAAGGGAATGAGGCACACGTGCCGATGCAAATGAGGTAGATGTGCCGATGAGAACGAGGCACACATGCCGATGCAAATAAGGCACACGTGCCGATGAGAATGAGGCACACGTGCCGATGGGAATGAGGCACACGTGCCGAAGGGAATGAGGCACACGTGCCGATGCAAATGAGGTAGATGTGCCGATGAGAACGAGGCACACATGCCGATGCAAATAAGGCACACGTGCCGATGAGAATGAGGCACACGTGCCGATGGGAATGAGGCACACGTGCCGAAGGGAATGAGGCACACGTGCCGATGCAAATGAGGTAGATGTGCCGATGAGAACGAGGCACACATGCCGATGCAAATAAGGCACACGTGCCGATGAGAATGAGGCACACGTGCCGATGGGAATGAGGCACACGTGCCGAAGGGAATGAGGCACACGTGCCGATGCAAATGAGGTAGATGTGCCGATGAGAACGAGGCACACATGCCGATGCAAATAAGGCACACGTGCCGATGAGAATGAGGCACACGTGCCGATGGGAATGAGGCACACGTGCCGAAGGGAATGAGGCACACGTGCCGATGCAAATGAGGTAGATGTGCCGATGAGAACGAGGCACACATGCCGATGCAAATAAGGCACACGTGCCGATGAGAATGAGGCACACGTGCCGATGGGAATGAGGCACGCATGCCAATGCAAGTGAGGCACACGTGCCGATGCAAATGAGGTAGATGTGCCGATGAGAACGAGGCACACATGCCGATGCAAATAAGGCACACGTGCCGATGAGAATGAGGCACACGTGCCGATGGGAATGAGGCACACGTGCCGAAGGGAATGAGGCACACGTGCCGATGCAAATGATACAAATGAGACACGCATGCCCCATAAGATGCAAAGTGATACAAATGAGACACGCATGCCTCATAAGATGCGAAATGAAACAAATGAGACACGCATGCCTCATAAGACGCAAAATGATACAAATGAAACACGCATGCCTCATAAGATGCAAAATGAAACAAATGAGACACGCGTGCCTCATAAGATGCAAAATGAAACAAATGAGACACGCGTGCCTCATAGAATGTAGAATGATGCCAACGGACTTAAATGCATAACAACGCACGTGTTTCGGAATGCATGACAATGCATGGTAAGGGAATGCACGACAATGCGAACTATGCGCGAGGCGACGTATGCCTTGAAATACATGACAATGCTTGTAATAAAAATGCAATGACAATGCATAAGAGATGTGCATGATAATGCAAGGGGTGCGTGTTACAACGCATGTAGTATGTGCATAACAATGCAACTGCGAGGCGCATCATAGCGCGATGTAATGCACCGAGATAGTGCGATGAACGCGTGCAACGCACGCGGGGTAAATTTTGGACCTTGTAAGAGGCAAAAAGGATACCAAAGGATACAACATTGTATGAGTTGGAGTGCGACGCACAGAAGACGCGGTCTGAGGTCAAAACGGAGGCCGGTTGAGCGTCGGGGATACACTTTCTTGCACTTTCTTGAGCTATGAAGACCAAAAACTACTCACATGGCCTAAACAAGGTTGTGGGGACACCACCGGCCGAGAGGGGAAGACACCGGCTGTCCACCGGCTGCAAAATAACTCCGTCGGCACAATATT
Organism: Camellia sinensis; assembly: GCF_004153795.1. Lineage (NCBI taxonomy): Eukaryota > Viridiplantae > Streptophyta > Magnoliopsida > Ericales > Theaceae > Camellia > Camellia sinensis. Next base: position 52,298 of record NW_021028801.1, on the reverse strand, counting down.
ATGCCGGCCGGCACAAAATGTTGCCGACCGGCAAAACGTTCCTGAGTCGGTGCAGATTCGACTTTTCACCATGGGTGTTTTAAAATAGGGTTTCCAAACCCTATTTCTTACTTCCTCTTCTGCCGAAATCTCACACACTCTCTCTCTAGAGCGTTTTCCTCTCCTCTTTTGCCCGTTTCTTCGCGTTCTACACCCGTTTCGTCGTCGGATTCGCGATTTTCTTCGCGTTTCGGACATTTTCAACCGAACAAATCTTTGTTTCGGTGCCTCGTTTGCCGTTCCCACCTTTTTGGGGTTTGTTCCCCTCGCTTTCCTCTCGATTTCCGTACCATTTTCACATCCCGGCCTTTCCGGCCATTTTCGACCTTCTCGGGAGTTGACTTTTCGGTTGACCTTCCGTATTCTAGCCCGGTTTTCCTTCCTCCGGCTATTTTCTCATCATTCTTGACATGGCAGACGACATTCCACGCGGCGGGACTCCCCCGGATCACGAGATGGATCCCGGGGTCGAGCTCCTACCTTTGAGCGAGCGCCCGTTCGACCCGGCGACCTACCGGCCGGCGATTCATGTTCTGCCCCCCGACAGACTGCGCCAGTTTCGGAGCTTCGAGAGGCACGTGCCACCCGAGCTATTACTGCGTGAGCCTACCTCCCACCTGTCCTTCGGCGCTTCCGAGGTAACTCTCTTTTCTCTACTTTACTTTCTGCAATGTAGGGCACAAAAACTGTCGTAGCTTATTTATGCTCTTTAACTGCTTTAGCTCAGATACCCTGTATACTGTAGTTGTTCGTAAACATATGTGCCACTGATATCTGCTTGAGACTGACACATGCACACACACTGCACTAGCCCTGAATCACCCAAACACACTGTATTTCACTGCATACACACTAGTACCCAGCATTTGCTTGAATATGAAAATATGCACACATGCTATACTGTACTGAACCACCCGAACCCGCTGGCGCATCACACGCTGTAGTTCACTGTAAGCACACCGGCACCCGGTATTTGCTTAAATCTGTTAAACTTGCACACATGCTATATCTGCTCTGAACCACCCGAACACGCTGACGCATCACATGCTGTAGTTCACTGTAAGCACGCCGGCACCCGGTATTTGTCAAAATCTGTTAAACTTGCACGCATGCTATATCTGCTCTGAACCACCTGAACATGCTGACGCATCACACGCTGTAGTTCACTGTAAGCACACCGGCACCTGGTATTTGTCAAAATCTGTTAAACTTGCACGCATGCTACATCTGTATGCTTCTTAGAACTGCATTTTGAATGTTGTCTTGCAATTGTTATTTTCTGTTCACAGGGGGATTCCCATGCCATCCGCGGGTATGGGAACATTGGCGCTCGGGAGTGGTACGGCGAGCTTCCTGACGCGGTCCGTCGCATAGTGGACCAGGCGGGCTTTGGCGCCTTCTGCAGAGGACTCTCCAGGCTTACTACATGCAGACCTCTCCTCGCCGCTCTGGCGGAGAGGTGGTGGGACACCACCGAATCATTTCATTTCTCCACTGCAGGGGACATGACGATGACCCCTTACGATTTCTTGATGCTCACAGGCATCAGGGTAGGGGGTGATCCGATCCCCTTTGATGTTGACATGGACGAGTGGACTGCCGCTCAGGTCCATCTGCTGGGTGAGGCGCCACCTCTCGCTCGTCCAGGCTTTGTCCGGTATTCCTGGTTCGAGGTGCAGTTCAGGGTCCAGCCCACCCTTGTTGATGCAGCCCCGATGACTCCGGAGGCCGTGGGAGAAGGTATGACACGCGGCTCCTCATGTTCTGTTCGGACGAACCATCTTGCCCGACCGGAGCGAACACCGTGCCTCTCTGCCTACTCAGCGCACTGGTGGACGTCAGGGACATCTTGCATTACGACTGGGGGGGCGCCGCTCTTGGCCACTCTCTATGGGTATATGAGATCAACTTCTTCGCGGCAGCGGACAGTTGCTCGGAGGCTACTGGCGGGCTTGGGAGTATCATTTCTTCTCCGCTTTTCATGTTCTGCCCTATATATTTTCTGTACTCTGTACACTGCACACACTGTAGTCTGCTTATACTTGCTGTATACTGTACACACGGCACACACATACATTCTGCTTTACACTGACTGTACACTGCTCACACTGTACTGACACAATTTACACTGCACAACACACGGCTCTGCCATTTCTACTTTATTCTGTATTCTGCTTTATCTGATAAATGCACTGGTATTTATCTTGCAATTGTGAGTTTACGCCTACTTTCCTCGGCTCGCTCCTGTGCCGGCTACGGAGACTCCTCTGGTTGTCCCGTTTTCACGTCGCTTTGACGGGAGATGCACCCGGAGGCCGCGAGAGACATTTGGCTTTTTCCGCCGTTACTTCGACACCATCACCCCCGCCGAGGTATGTTTTACTTGCAGTTCATTTAAGCTTCGCCTTTCCACTGCATATTTCAATAGCAATAGGTAACAAACTATACGTCACTTTTAGATCACTTGGCAGCCTTGGGCGCCGCTGTCGGCGACGATGCGGGACAGATTTGCCGGTGCCGAGGAGACCTCGCGTTTCCGGATCTTACTGGAGGGCCCGGTCTGTCGGGCTTGGTACCTGGGTGAGCGTTTTCTACGCCAGACCCTAGGGTTACTGGAGCAGATAGTCCCAGTTTACCCTCCCGAGGATATGAGGGAGACTGAGAGGCTCACCACCGAGCAGATGGCCGATTATACTATCGGCTGGGAGGCGACCCGCTTTAGAGGCATCGACGACTACAGAGAGTACGTGCAGACGTACCTTATGCGACCTCTGAGCGGCAGCCGTCGAGCGGAGGGAGCCAGGCCCGTGGCGCCAGCAATTGGTGCAGGAGCGGGAGCTTCGAGGAGGGCTCGAGTCCGGGGCAGGGGCGGAGTTCAGGGAGGACGGGGGACCTGTTGGCCTGCTCTGCCCGCTGCACTGACTTTCCGAGGGCAGGGTGGGGCGACCTATCAGATCCCCTTCGCCCCTCCGTCGGCTGATCACGAGTTTGTCGGTGTCCCCGACTTGCCTCCGGTATGTATTACTATATTTTTGTGCAGTCATTTCATTTCAGTTTATTTGATATTCCACAGAATATTGATGCATCCGATACTTTTGCAGGCTTCTTCTGAGTATACCCGGCAGTCATTGGAGATGAATGCCTCCATGATGGGGATGCTTCAACGGACCTTTGATCTCTTGGCCCTCTGCAGCATTCCGGTATGTTCTTCTAACAACGGCCTCAAACCATTCATACATTGCTTCACGTAATCTGATGCATGGCACAACACTTGGCATACTGATCTCACAGCATCTGATACACTGCATACACTGCATTCTGCACTGTACTCTACACTGATAAACTGCTCACGGCATTCACACACTGTACTCATACACTGCATTCTGCACTGATAAACCGTTCACAGCATACATACATTGTACTCAGACACTGCATTCTGCACTGATAAACTGTTCACAGCATACATACATTGTACTCAGACACTGTATTCTGCACTGATAAACTGTTCACAACATACATACATTGTACTCAGACACTGCATTCTGCACTGATAAACTGTTCACAGCATACATACATTGTACTCAGACACTGCATTCTGCACTGATAAACTGTTCACAACATACTGATGCATTTGTCTTTTATGTACTTTTTCAGCCTCCTTTCCAGATTCCTATGGCAGGAGGTGCTCCAGCTGGACCTTCCGTCCCCGCCCGAGGGAGAGATGAGGAGGGCAGAGCATTTCCCCGCACCAAGGCGGGGCGCACTCATATCGGGAGTAGCTCGCGAGCTCCAGTCCCTGATGATGATGATGACGAGGAGTCAGAGGCAGAGGCAAAGTCGGAGGCGGAGGAGACCGGAGGCAGCACTAGCTCGGGCTCTGACGACGATGCTGATGATGCTCCTGGTCCTTCGCCTAGGAAAAGGACTAGGACAGACTGATAGCCCTCGGAGTGCTCGTCATGGATACAGATTTTGTTATTTTTCTTCTTTCTTGTACTTTTCTCTTTGTTGGTAGTTAGATTACCTTGTACTGCCGCAGGCAGATTTTTGTTTCCAAAACTTGTATATTTGAAAATATGATAAAATGAAACAGGCTTTTTATCTAAAAAAAGGTGTTTACATCCGTATATCTTTACATTTCTTATTTTGCATTGCATCACACCATATTACACCTCAATGTAAATGAAATTGATTGGTTGTCTGAAAATTGAACACTTGCACTGTAATAATCAGATAACTAAACAGCCAACAGCAAAATAACCCAAGCAACCCACTGCCTGATTCTGGACACATAGCCCTTACTCTGTTGGGGATTAATCTGCATATAGCCCATTACACAGCATTCGGTTCATTCTGCACACAGCAAATCCCGATCAAACAGTCCAATCTAACAAGACGGACTACGGAGGTGAAACCAGCTAGAGTTGAAACACAATCGAATGTAGAGAATGGCACAACATTCTGAGCATAAACGATTAACTTTCGGAAAAGGGGTTTTCTTAATCGGGGTATTGAGCCTACAACTGAACACAGCGGGGAGGATTCAAACAAAGAGGTACATGACCTAAAACACAACGAGACACGCTCGGAAGAGACCTAAAACAAAGGTTGAGGTAAACAAAACAAAAGACATGACATACAGACGCGTTAACGAAGACAGGGGACCTCAGATCACGAGGAGCCAGTTTCCCTGGGTATTGCTTCCCACCATTTTCTCATTTGTGATTCTCACATCACTCTGGCACTCAAGCTCAGTTTTTCTCTCAAAACCCTCTGGCTCGCTTTTTCTCTCAACTTACACCTCTCTATTCTTTATTCTCTCATTTTTCGTCCCTCCCCGAGGTGATTAATGAACGAATAGGAAGGTGTGGGTTCATGCCCAATGCCGTTAGCTCACAACTACTTCTTCTGGTGGGTGGAGTGCCCTCCTGGCAAGTACATCGATTACGGGGGAAAGACAGAACGCCTGACTCAACTGTGCCCCCTAGTTCATTATTTTGACCACTTTTTGTTTTGGTTTTCTACTAAAACAGTTTTGATCAAAATGAGAGTCGGATTAACGTACTTGTTCGATTTTTGATTTAAAAGCCATGCAAGTCAGGCTGTGAGCACTGAAAATTTTCCTTTTTGGGTCCAAGAAAATGGTCCAGTTTTGGAAAACGTGATAGTTTTCGAGAAAATAGTCAACTTCAGTAAAAATTTTCAAAAACTATTTTTGCAAACAGCTGATGCTCAACGAGTATGAAACTTACCCTTTGAGATGCGCAACCTCGGATCGGAGGCAATGGAAAATTTCCCCTGGCTTAAAGGGGGTGGATGGCAACGGAAAGTTGCCCCTGGTTTGAATGGCGGCTTGCGACGACTGGTGGCAGCGGAAAGTTGCCCCTTGTTTGGATGGTGCCGCAGCAGTCCGCAGACAGTCTTCATTGGTGGTGGTCGAACTCTTGGGCACAGAGATGACCAGGACGGTCATAACAAATATATGGACACAGTCACCTTGGAAGATGTTGGCGACTAGACTTTGGGATGAAGTCGGAACCATTGCATAGACCGAGACGCTATGAAAGCGTTGGGGGCTGGACTTCATGATGAAGTTGCCTACGTATCCCAAACATGGGAATCAAGCCTTACGTAGTTCCGGTTAAGGTACACTCGGGTATTTTAACCTTCACTTTCTCAGGCTCTAACTTTTGCCAAGGTGCCCGATGCGGGATTTCGACCTTGCGAGCTTCTTTTCATTTTCTTTTGTTCATTTCTTTTTCTTTTCTTTTTCGCTGCTTCAGAACTGGCCACGCGGGCCTCCTCCGACAGTTGACCGTTGAATATTCCGGATGAGTTCGTGGTTCAAAACAAACAGGTCGAATCTTGAGGCTGAGAGCAATCCTGGGCTGCACAATCTCAAGAGCAGTTCCACACAGGTCTTCACAGGGCCGTGTAAAACATTTGTTTTTGAAAGTTTTTAAGAAAGCGATGAATCGCTCGTGCCGAAGATAGTGTGGAACCAATCTGGATCAAGCTAGGGTCCTTCTCAGTACTCACACTGACAAGCATGGTTTCATTAAAAAAAACTTAGCATGCTTCTCTTTCTCTCATAATGATCAAAATTTCGCAAAACCCGAGGAATTCCTTCCTCTTCGTTTTTATCACCTCAGTGTTCAAAAGTGGTTTTTGAAAAACTTAGGCTAAAGCAATGAACTTGGCGCGCAGGAGAGCAGGCGAGATGTACTGTCAGCCCATTCAAATCCCCTAGCACTTATACTGAAAGCAAACGCAAAAGTGAGATAGCAACGGCTGTTTCATTTAGATTTGTTGGTGTAACTGGCCCCTTGGCAGAAATAGATTCAAAAACCAAAACAGGTAATTACAAGACAAAATGGTGTTCGGGACAACAACCCTAGAATCACCTGGTATTCTATAGAAAGGGGACTGACTCGATATAACAAGACAGGCCCTTAAGCAAAAAGACTGACTCAAAACAAAGAGATAGACTCAAAACAAAAGACTGACTCGATACCCAAGCTAGAATTTACAAAACTCGGTTTCACCGATGCTCAAAATATACCGAATAGCGCCTGCAGGTGGTTCACTTTCTGATTACATACTTGCAGTATCTGTGTCCTCAAAATCCAATAACTGGGTGGTAACGGACTTGGCTGAGGTGGGCGGGAGGATAACCTCGTTGTCAATCAAATCTTGCACCTCATGACGGAGGCGGAAACAATTGTCGGTTACATGGCCTGTCTGCTGGTGATATGCGCAGTACTGGGCAGCATCATGCGTAACGGGGAGATTCTTTGGGAGAGGACGAGGCTCCAAGGGTTTAAGGTGCCCCTTCGCGGCAAGGATTTGAAGTGCCTTGGACAGAGGCATGTAGAGAGCATGAAAGGTCCTGCGCCCCCGGGGTAGGTACTTTGGAGTGTGAGCGCTCTTACTGGCCGCACAAGCGAAAGGGTCAGCAGGTGCCACCTTGGCTTTCTGATCTTTCCCGGGTGCAGGGCTGGGTATAGGAAGAACTGTTCTGGCATGACGGGGCCTATCCCGATTTTCTGACTGACTTGAACTACTCTCAGGTGGAGTGGGGAAAGCATCCTCCACAATTTTTGCCACAACTGCGGATATCTGTTGCTTGTTCATCCCCCCGGCTTTCAAAGCCTCGACTGCCCACAGCGGTTGTTCGATGGGATTGGCGTCTACCTTTGCTTTGTCTTTTCCTCTGGCCTCAGCCTGATCGAGGGTCTGGGTTGGTGTTGATATGTCATTGCCATAGCGGGAGGCCATCTCCGGTTGGCTAAGTTCGATCACAATTCGCCCCAACAGCGGGGGCTCCTGGGGTACAAAACTCCCAGCATATGGTACAGCTGGAGGTGAAGCTGACATTCCGTAGGCGAGATCCGCCACAAACCTTTGGAGATCACCTATCATCCCCATTAGTTCAAAGGTGGTGGGCTCACGAGCCTGATACAACTGGGGGGCCCAGACCGGGTGCACAACAGGCGACCTGGGTGGATGTGGCATATCCATGTTGGTCTCACTTTGCAGAGTGATCCCTTGATCTAATGCAGTCATCATAACCATAAACTCTTCTGAATTCTGTATCGTCATAAGTCCTGCCTCAGCAAGGGGGAACACTGGCTATTCTGTATCAACTCTCCGACCCTCTGAACTGAAAGGAAAAACAAACAGCATTTCAGCCCAAACAGACCATCCACAGGTGTAGCCGAAAATTTTATAAACTGGTTTTTGTTTATTTTTTGTTTATTTTTAGAAAAACATAAACTACAAACGTGTTTGGTAATTGACAAAATGTTTAAAAAAATTTAAAAATATAAAAAAGAGTGAAAAATGGCAAGTGGTGGCAAGTGGCGGAGAAAGACGGTGGTGGAAAGTGGTGACGGTGGGTGGTGGGTAGCTGGTGGTGGGTGATGGTAGCAGGTGGGTGGGTGATGGTGGCGGGTGGTAGCGAGTGGATGGTGGTGGTGGCGGCGGTGGTGGTGGCAGGTGGTGGGTGGTGGTGGCAGGTGGGTGGCGGATGGCGGGTGGTGGCGGGTAGGTTGTGGTGGCGGGTAGGTGGCAGGTGGTGGTGGGTGGCTGGTGGTGGCAGGTGGCTGGTGAGTGGTGGTGGCGGGCGGTGGATGGTAGTGGCGGGTGGATGGTAGGTGGGTAGTGGGTGGTGGTGGTGGTGGTGGTAGTGGGTGTTGTACGGCGGGGTGGCTGGGGGGTAGGGTGGGTTGGTGAGCGAGAGATCATGTGAGGTGGCGGGTGGGTTGGTGGCGGGTGGTGAGTGGTAGTGAGAGGTGGTGTGGGGTTTGTGGTGGGTGGTGGTGGTGGTGCGAGAGACGGTGGTGGGGAAATGGTGGCGGGTGGTGACTGTAGACACCCCATTTTTGACCGTCCTCAAGACTTGGACGTCACCGTTTGAAAAACTCGGTGATCATTCATGTTGTGTTCGTTTAGAGTTCCCGGGTCGGCTCGCGCGCTTGCCTCAGGATCTCCGAACTCGACTGTTTAGTGTCTGGTTTTGCACCAAACACTTTTGTTTTGCCTTGGAGGGGCAGGGAATGCCTTGTGAGGCATCCCCACACACCACCGGCAGCAGCTAGAGGTCACCGGCTGGTTTATTTTTGCCATCGGCACTTTTTGTTGCCGGTCGGCACGTGTTGTTGCCGTCGCCTTTTGTGCCGGTCGGCACTTAATTTTGTTCAATTGGACATTTTTTGGGCAGCCGACCACTGTTCATCCACTTTATGGAGATATTTTGTGCCAGCTGTGATAGCTGGCACCAACTCTGCCTCCCTCCATACACGTGTATGGAGGGATCTCCCTCTAAGCAAGCTTGTTGTATAAGCTTTGCAAGAGGGACCTCTATAAGAGGAGGGCTCTCCTCTTGGCTCTAGGTTAGAGACTTAGAAGCAAAAACCAGAGCTTAGAGATATAGATACATCCTATCTCTATAGCTCCCTCTCTCTCCTCCTTTGTGTGTTTTTTTTTTTGACCCAAAAGTGTGTTTTTACCTTACTTTTGCACCAATACACACACTATTACACCTAGCTCCGAGATTGAGGGACTTGGGGGGTTGATTCTTGAGTTTTTGGACTGATTTTGATCAAAAGAAGAGGGCTAGACCATTTGTTCTTCAAAGGTTCTTCAAGGGTGAGCATCTTGCTTTATTTTCCCCAAACTTGCAATAGTTATTTACCTATCTTGCTTGCTGATTTAGCTTTTGTGCATAACATGAAAAAGGTTTGTATTCTCATGCTTTAGAACTTTCATTAAGGTTGTTTTGTGGTTTGAGTGCAAACTCACCTTGTTAGGCTCTATTTGGCCCTTTTTGTGCTTCCCTTGTGAGGCCTTGTTTGCTTGAGCGTGTTGGTCTTTTCACCACTAAAAACCAGTTGATTTTCAGTGTTAAAGAAGGTGGTTTTAAGTCTTGCATAGGGGAGGGACACCCCCCTCCCTCCATTGTTTTGTTTCCTTGCTTTTGGGCTTAAAAGGGTAGCATGTGTGCTTGATCATTTTTGGCCTCATTTCAGAAGTTTTTTAGGTGTTTTAGGTCATGTGTGACCTCTGTTCTTGGCCGGATTTATGTCTCTTGGCATGCTTAAAGTACTTGCTTTGTATTGCTCCATTTGGCCTAGAAATGCCCCTTGTGCTTAGGCCATGATTCTTGCATATATTGGCATGATTCCATGAAGGTTTTGGTATTATTTCATCATGTTTGAGGTCCTTTGATCATCTATTTCAGCCATGTTTGCCTTGTTTGATGTCATCTCTTTATGTTTTGGCTTGTAAGCTTTGAACATTTTGACCTCTAGCATGCATAACTATGATCATCCTCATGATTTGGCATCATTTAGGACCCCATTTCAGTCCATAAATCATGCTTGTATGCCTGCATTTGTGACCTCTTCTATGCTCTTAGGGTGTACTTTTTTTTTATGCTTAGAAATGAGGCTTGGTGGGGGCATTTCATGGAAGTCACCTTAGCTGCCATATTAGGAGGGTTTGGAGTCCCATTTTGCATATGAAAATTCTGTCTTTACTTGTTTTAGTCATGCCATGAGTGGTCATGTTGGTAGGGGTGAAATGCCTTCTTTTTTGTGCCTTAGCCTTGGGACCATTGGATTGCTTGTTGGCGTAGGTTTTTGTCCACCCTTTTAGGCACTTTTGGCCGCTGTTTTGGGGTGGTTTAAGGTCTGCCCCTTTATGGTTTAAGGCCCCCTCGCATGCTTGTCTTGTGGCCATTGCATGATTGCTTCATTAAGTGTTGTAACATTTTGGTCCCATTGCTTAAATTGTTTGTATTCGCATTGCATCTTGCATGTCTAGCATTGCATACTTGCCCTATAAGTTGCATAACATTTGGCATGCTTTGCATTTCCATGTCATTGTTGCATTTTAAATCATGTTTGCATAACATGCATTGCATTTACTTGGTTTGGGGTGTCAAACCAAGTATGGGAATCAAGGAACATTCATACTTCAAGTGATGTAATGTGCCTCGGTTCTCGGTCACCGGGGCCTTTGACTCCAACTTGATAAGGCTTTGGTTCTCATTTTGTTTGTTGCATGCATCTTTACATCAAGTGGCAAATTTGATCCTTTGAGCTATCACACACCATTGATGGCTCGAGGATCGAGGGTCATGCTTCCTTGAGTTCAAAGCATGATGGGAAGTATGACCGTGCTCACATGTGCCTGAAACCCCCATGCCATGCACTGTCTGTTCTCTGTTTGCTGTCAAAACTGTCTTCTGCAGGAAGTTTCTGCCGACCGGCAGAATTCAGTGCCGGCCGGCAATATTTTAATGGCCGATAAACCCAAACAATGCCGATGGAAATCCTGGAGTGCCGGTGGGAATTCTGCCTAGCCGATGGTGCTCTGCAGCATGCAAGGAACCTGTTCTGGAGTTTTGGCAATTTTCAGAAAGACAGGGCAGTGTAAACAGAGGTGGCAGATATATGGTACGGGTCTTTCCGGGCGAGACGGTTTCGAGCATGCATCATTCGCGCATCCCAAGGCAGAGGCTGTGGCCACCCTTTTCTTTCTGTTGCATTCTTTCTTTTAATTAATTAGAAATTCTGTAATAATTTTATTTGCTTATTATTTGGGACTGTAATATTTATTTGGTTCCTCCGAGCGAGGACAATTGTGTAATAAGTGTGCGTGAGTGCGTGTATGTCTTCCAACCTCACGTCTTTCTTCCCTTTTATTTACCTGCTTATGATGGTAGATTGGGGCATGTTTAATTTAGCATACCTTATGCTATGCATACGTGCATTCTTGCATTTGTACTGCACGCATTGGGCTCGGTACATCATGCTAACTGCATTCGTATTTCAAATTCCAAAATTGAATACGTGAATCATTTGGTTACATTTCACATGCCATATTCAGGTTAGCCGAGCCTGCTCTAAATTGCATCTTGCATGCGTTGCATTAGGCAATCTAACATGAACTAGGACGCGCATATTTGCTAACTAGTTTACTGTTTTGGCACGGAGTACGATGTAAGTATTTATGTTTTAGCATACCGCATGCGTGTGAATGCTACCATGACAGTATGCTTACCATGCGGCTAAATGCTTACGTGAGATAAACTGTTTGAATGCCCGTGGGTGGAGGTTGGATTGCTTGAGTTGGGAAAATTCATTGAAATCCGTATTTTAGCCTACTTGCGAGTAGCAAATTCCAAAGCGCTTTTCAAAACGAACGGATATGCAATGCTTATTTCCGAATTAGGCAATCTAGTCTATACTTGTTTGGTGCGCGCACAACATAGTAATTCTAGGTTTATAACCAGAATAAGAACACATAAGGTTCTCAAAAATGGATATCACGGTTCGTAGAGGCCGGTCTTCGGACCGGGCGAAAAGGGGTGCTCATAGCTGACCTTCCCCGATCGTACCCAAGCTCCCGAGCCGAGACAACTCCGGTGATGACGGACATGTGGCCTTCGGCACCGAGTCAGGGTTTCCTAAATTCCCACAAGATGAAAATGAAATGAACTATAGCTAAGGACATGGATCCCTAAATTCAAAAGTAAGAAATGGGTCGGGCCTAAACCAGAATCATTATATAAAATAGTTTGTACAAATTAGAATAAAAATTTTTAGTATTTACTAAAAAAATTAATTTCAAAAAAAGATCTAGAAATTTCAATTTTTAGTAGCCAATTAATGTTTTTCTCTTTTTAAAAAATAGTAAAAAATCAATAAAAATGGTTTATAGTTTTGAAACACCTTGAGTTCTCATAGTTAGAAACCCAATTTTCCTTAATATATTACTAGCATATCACTTGTGCTATGTACGAAATAAATAATATAATTTTTATTAAAAATATGATAACTGTATTTAATTTTTTTTATATATATTTTGTCTCTCGTAAATAAAAATTTATATATAAGTTTAAAGGTTTTCTTTCAAATGTTACTTTACTATAATATATAGTATAGATAGATACAAACCCCGGTTTTACCGGGGCACCCTTTTTGACCATTCGACCTAGTACATATTCGGATCCATAGTGACCATTCCAAGTTAGGACAGGCTGCTTACCCGATGTTAGGTTGTTTGAAAACTGCTGCGTGCATAGTGAAACCCTAGCTCCTAACAAGATAGGACAGGGAAACCCTACCCCAACATAGGGGTGTTTTGGTTCTCTTTACTTGCTATGTGCTTTTAGGGTGTATCTCTATAGGAATATGCATACCAGTTTGCAAGTCTGGGGCATCAGGCCTAAGGGCATGAGTATTAGAATTCGAGAATCAGTTATATCCACTGGTATCAGATTCAGTGTTTTTGGAACAGAAATTTGGGGAATAATGATCAGTATCGGGGAACAGTGTGTTCGGCTTATCAAACTGTGCATTGTGAATGCCCAACCGCATGTTGTATGTGTTTATCTTAAGCAGTTATGCCGTCCGATCGTTTGTTTATTTATTGCTTTATTTATCTTTTTGCTAGGTAGTTTAGCACCATTGCTTCTAACCCGGTAGATACTCCCCAAGCACTCTAGATTAGAGGTCGTCAGCTCCATCGATCTAAGGATCTGGTAGACGGACAGCCAGTGTACCGCTCCCTACCCCCGGTTACTAGACGGAGGACAGCTGGGCAGAGGATATCAGTTCCACAGTCAGTTCAGAGGGCCTTATCTACCCCGCCTGAGTTCAGTAGGGATCAGGGTCCTGTTTCACCTACAGAAAGGGAGCGTATACCAGTAATCCAATCAGAGCAGAATAGTATGGCTAGCTTAGAGGAGATGGTGCGCCAACTCCAAGACAGCATGAAAATGATGCAGCAGGATGCTGTTCGGCAGGCAGAGTTCGCCAAGCAGCAAGCCACAGTTGTGAGTGAACAAGCAGATTTAATCATGAGATTGCAACAGCAAGACGGAGCATCTGCTTCGCAACAAGTTCCTCCCCCGCCAAGGGTTTTGATACCCGAAGAAACACCGAATACCAGGAATGTCCAAGGGGATACCAACCTTCCAACGGGGCTAGCTCCGCCCCCGATCCCGGCTCAACTATCCAAAGCACCCACTCCTATCAATCAATCGGATTCTCCCTTCGAGTCCGAGGTGGACCCCATGGCATTAAAAATGAGCAAGCTTGAAAAGCTGTTTAAGAAATCTCAAGGTGTGAAGTCCATTCCAGACATTGGAGACGGATACACCGACGCAGCCGTGACGCTGCCAGATCGGTTTAAGATGCCACAAATTGATCGTTTTGATGGGTCTGGAGACCCCATGGTGCACCTGAGATTATTTTCAGACATCCTAAGGCCGATGGGCCTCACTAGACTGCAGAAGCTGTCTTTATTTAGCCGGACCCTGTCAGGTGTAGCGGCCACACGGTATGCCAAATTGGAGGATGGCGTCAAGAGAAGTTGGGACGAGATGGCTGAGGCCTTCATCCTGCAGTACTCATATAACACACAAATCGAGATCATGACCCGGGATCTCGAGACAACGAGGCAAGAACCCAAGGAGAGCTTCTCCGAGTTTGTAGCCAGATGGCGGGCTAAGGCTTCGATGATGACCTTAAGGCCCACGGACAAGGACCAGATTCGGATGATTGTGCGCAATCTCCAGCCGAAGCTAATGCAGAAGATGATTGTACTCCCCTTCCCTACCTTTTCAGACCTACATGAAATGGGGGTGCAGATTGAGGACGCTTTGAAACAAGGATTGATCGATAATGATCGGGAGCAGCCCCGCAGAACTTTCAATCACAACGCTAACGCAGGCCCGAGTGGCACTGCAACTACCAGAACCTCCGAAGTGAGTATGGTCACCACCAACCCTCCCCCAAGAAATATGGCAGCCACACCATTCTCCGGAAGGACCAGATTCGGATGATTGTGCGCAATCTTCAGCCGAAGCTAATGCAGAAGATGATTGTACTCCCCTTTCCCACCTTTTCAGATCTACATGAAATGGGGGTGCAGATTGAGGATGCTTTGAAACAAGGATTGATCGATAATGACCGGGAGCAGCCCCGCAGAACTTTCAATCACAACGCTAATGCAGGCCCGAGTGGCACTGCAACTACCAGAACCTCCGAAGTGAGTATGGTCACCACCAACCCTTCCCCAAGAAATATGGCAGCCACACCATTTTCCGGTGCGTCCGGAAGCAACCCACAAACAACCAAATACCTTCCCAGGAATACCAGAACCTTCGCTCCGCTTTATATGCCCCTGTCCAAAGCTTTGGGGGTTTTGATCAGAAAAGGGCATCTGAAGCCCCTAGAGCCGCGGCCCTTACCGGAAAGACTTCCTGATGCCCACAATCCAGTCAAGTATTGTGCGTTCCACCAACAGCACGGTCACGACACCGACCTGTGCTTTCGATTGCGCCATGAGATTCAAGATCTCATTGATAACGGGGTGATTTTACCTCCTGAAAAGCCCAATGTCACTACAAATCCTCTCCCCACACATAACCAAGCTCCACCACCTAAAAGAATCAATTTCGTCCATACTGGGGTCGTGTCCTACGATCCTAGTATCTATATCACACCTTCCCACCTACCTAAACCAGAAGTTTTCCTTCCTGATTGCACCGATTTGTGCATGATGGACGTCTCCATAAACCAGCCCAGGCCAGCGGTGGTGACCATCGAGAGCAGGAGAGAGAACACTCCAGAGGAAAATGGGGTTGTCAAGCCAGAGTCTGTGGAGTTTGGGAGTGATATTGGAAATGCTTACAGTCCGAGTGACCACATTTCGCCGATGGGCCAGAATAGACCAGGTGTGAAGTTTCCAGTAGAGGGAGAGCTGTGTGCAATCCAAGGGGACAGCCGAGGACCGGAAACGGATGATTTGACAGTTGTGGAAGAGGATCTTGCCAAGTTCCAGTTTTACAGTGACCAAGATCCAGAAGACTCAGCCGTCAACTGGTTCGATTACGAGGAATCGGCAGAGGCCACGGGATGGTTGGACGATCAGCCAGATGTGGTAGGAGAGTTTCAGTCAGAACAAGGCCTGGCAGGGGCAGGAATGTCAGTAACAGCCAGGAACGTCGAAGAACAAAGTACATCGCCGGGGAGCGCTGGTGTCGAGAATTTCGCTCGGGAATGGAGCATTTTGAGTACAGGGATTACTGAACAATCTACTGCATTGACACAGTTAGAACAGGAAAAATTTGAAGATTATGAGAGAATCAGGAAGGCAAAAGCCCATGTGGGGGTTGAGACCGCCGCAAGTACAGAGATGGGGAATGCCGCGGGCATAGGAATATGAGGTACTGCAAGTATCGGGACAGTCATGCCAGAACCGGACAGGTGCCTGTCAATCGCAGATGGAATGTGGTGGGAGGATGACGATCTGTGTCTTGCCCACACCGACGAGGATTGGGAGAATAACCAACCAGATGATACCTGGTATATCGGCGAAGTCGATCACATGACCAGGAGTGGACGGTATTTCAAGCCTCCACATCTGGATCAACTAGAGGCGTCTGGAAAGGATAGGGAGGCAGGGAAGCAAAAGGAAAAGCAACTCGAGGATGAGGCCGTTTTGAAACAATTAAAGAAGATACAAGCAGACATCTCCATTTGGGGGCTGCTTATGGCTTCTCGAGTACATAGACAGGCTGTCCTCTCAGCCATGGACAAAGCTAAGCTTTCCATAGACACCACGCCCGAACAGCTGGTGGGCCTAGTCTTTTCGGGAGGGGCTGCCCCGATGTTGACTTTTTCTGATAAAGAGTTACCACCTGAGGGTGCGAACCATAACAAGCCGCTCTACATCTCTGTGGAGTCCAGAGATAAATGGATACCCGTGGTGCTTGTCGACACAGGCTCAGCCATCAACGTCTGTCCGGCAAGAACAGCCTACGCGATTGGTTTAAAAGTCGCGGATTTTGTGCCAACGGCCCAGGTGATCTGGGCGTATGATAACACGAGTCGGGAAGTATGCTTTTGGGGCGGCCGTGGCTGCATCAGGTAAAGGTGGTCTCCTCTACCCTACATCAAGTGGTGAAATACCCCTATGGGAAGGGAGTAGCCATTGTTTTTGGAAATTCATCGATTCATCCGCCACCGGAGGTGTCTACGCCTGTTCTAGAAATCGAGCACGGTATCGAAGACGTGTTCATATCAGGTTTTACCTTGGCTGAGGCTCGGGTTGTACAGCACATCATGGCAGCTAATGAAGGGGTATATGTCAGTGCCCAAGCAGTGTATCTCATGAACAAACTCCAGCACATTCCCGGGATGGGATTGGGGAAAAGTGGCCGGAAGGGCATCGCGGCATTGGCCGAAGTGCCACACAACCCTCACACCTTTGGGTTGGGTTACCTACCCACCAAAGAAGACTGGATAAGGAAAGGAAAGGAGATGGCCGGAAGAGCCAGGGCAAAACAGATGGAGAAGCCCTTTGACTTAATGCACCGGCCCATTCAGGGTACCCTAAACGGACGCTTCGTCCGGGAGGGGGAAGACTTTCCGTTCTGTGGCTTCCCCGAGCCGTGGTTGAACGAAGAAGGGAAGCGCATACCAGGGTTTGAAATTTTCTTTGACCTGCAGTTACCTGAGAATGACATCACTGAAGAACAGACGGATTCGTTAGCCGAGGCTAAGCAAAGTAAGGAAGTACAGTCTGAGGACGCTGAAAATGAAATGGGGGTAGCACTGGCGTGTCTACTTTCAGATCCTCCGATCGAACAGAAGTGCTTGGGGGATAACTCTTCGGTATGCATGATTGGGAATGAAACGGTTGCGGGCCTACCATCAGCCATTTTGGATGCATCCATCGCACCTTCTCTCATCTGGCAATATGAAGAAGGATTTTTGTCCAGCAGCACCGCACACCCTCTCTCGTCTGGCAATACGAGGAGGGCTTTTTATCGAGCAGCATCGAGTCAGGTAGTGAGCCGGAATCTGATTCCATTGAGTCTGTGGAGTCGGAATCAGGCTCCAGCTCGTCTAAGTCGGAGTCCGGTATTCTTGGGGGTGACAACCCGGATGGCACTGTCCTGTCCAAGTCGTCTTTTTCATTTTCCTTTGAGTCTATTGTAACAGAGGAATCAGGTGGACTGGATGTTATTAATTAGAATAGTACGGCTGTGGTTTCCGAGTACTTTTTTATGCCTTCAATTTATTGCATTAATCAGGATTTTCAAAATTTTGATGAAAACAACGAGGAAGAAATTGCTCTGATTTTGCATTATTTGCTTGATCATGAGCAGGAGAGGTTTGTTAAACCGTTGGTCGATGAAATCACCACAATTAATGTTGGTACTGAAAAGGACACACGACTGGTCTAGATCGGGTCCACGTTGTCTTTGAAGGAGCGCGAGCGCTTAGTCGCTTTATTAAAAGATTTCAAAGATGTTTTCACGTGGTCCTACGAAGACATGCCTGGAATCGATCCTGAGATTGTACAGCATCGGATCCCTCTTGATCCTGAGGCCCGACCTGTCAAACAGAAACTCACAAGGATCTGTCATGATTGGGCCATTAAGATCAAAGAAGAGGTCACCAAGCAAATTGATGCAGGCTTCCTGCTGGTATCTGAGTACCCGACTTGGTTGGCCAACATTGTCCCAGTGCCGAAGAAGGATGACAAGATCCGAGTATGTGTAGATTTCAGGGATTTGAATAAAGCTAGTCCGAAGGACGACTCCCCCTGCCGCACATTGATGAGTTGGTAGATTTTACAACGGGGCATGCCTTGCTTTCGTTCATGGATGGCTTCTCAGGATACAACCAGATAGTGATGGCACCCGAAGACCGGGAGAATACTGCTTTCACCACCCTGTGGGGGACATACTGTTATAGAGTGATGCCGTTTGGGCTGAAGAATGCTGGAGCCACATATCAACGGGCATCAACCACGATATTGCATGATATGATCCACAAGGAGGTTGAGGTGTACGTGGATGACATGATTGTTAAGTCCAAAGAAAGAGAAGGCCACTACACCGCCTTACAGAAGTTTTTCCAAAGGATCAGAGAGTTTCGGCTGCGGCTAAATCCTCAGAAGTGTACATTCGGGGTCACGGCGGGGAAAATGCTAGGGTTTCTGATTACACAAAGGGGCATCGACGTCGACCCTTCCAAGATCAAGGCCATCTTAGAAATGCCACCACCAAGGACTGAAAAGGAGGTGCGAGGCTTTCTAGGTAAAGTGCAATTCATAAGACGGTTTATTTCCAAATTAACCTTGACTTGTGAACCACTGTTTGGTCTCCTGAAGAAAGGAAAGAAATTCCAATGGGACGGCCGATGTCAAGCAGCTTTTGAGCAGATCAAAGAATATTTACAGAACCCGCCCGTGTTGTCACCACCAGAGCCGGGGAGACCGTTGATATTGTATCTTTCAGTGACTGAAACTACCATGGGCTGCATGCTCGCCCAAGAGTCAGAAGACAAGGTGGAAAGGGCCATCTACTATCTAAGCAAGAAGATGCTGGATTACGAGACCCGCTACACCCCGCTGGAGAAGGCATGCTTGGCCTTGGTATGGGCTACCAGGAAGCTGCGGCACTACCTGTTAGCTCACTCTGTAATGTTGGTTTCACGCTTGGATCCCATCAAATATCTTTTCGAGAAACCGGCACTTACAGGTAGGCTAGCTCGCTGGCTGCTTTTGCTTTCTGAATTTGATCTGAAGTATGTAACGCGCAAGTCAGTAAAAGGAAGAGCAGTAGCGGAGTTCCTTGCTGACCACCCGGTTGAAGGGGATGAAGCGGTTGAGTACCTGTTCCTGGATGAAGCCATTCTGTAAGATGAAACTTGGACGATGTACTTTGACGGAGCGTCGAACCAGTATGGGTATGGGATAGCGCCTGACGATTCCCGTATCCCCTTAGCATTCAAGCTCCGGTTCAAAGTCTCGAACAATGAAGCAGAGTATGAGGCATGTATTGCTGGCCTAGAAGCAGCCCTAGAACTAGGGGCAAGATGGTTGGACGTCATTGGGGACTCGAACCTTGTTGTGTCCCAAGCAAAAGGAGACTGGAAAGTCAAAGAGGAAAGGATGATAATTTATCACCAAACCTTGGATTTGTTAATTCCTCGATTTGAGAAGCTAAATTTCACCCACCTAGTGAGAGAAAACAACAGGTTCGCAGATTCACTAGCAGCTCTATCTTCCATGATAGACATCCCGACCGGAGTCCGGATGCGTCTAGTCATTATTGATCAGAAGTTTGCGCCAGCATACGAAACAATTTCCGCCATAGATGAGGCTCAGGATGACAACCCCTGGTACTACGACATTTGGAACTTCCTGGAAAAGGAGGCGTATCCACCAGGGGCAAATGCCAAGGATAAAAGGGCAATCAGAAGAATGGTTGTTCAGTTCATCATCTGCGGGGGTAAGCTGTACAAGAGGGGCCATCTGGGAATGCATAAGCTCTGTGTAGAAGCTGAAGAATCGAAGCGCCTGATGGAGGCCATCCATGGAGGAGAGTGCGGTGCGCACATGAATGGAGTGATGTTGGCCAGGAAGATCCTCAGACAGGGCTACTACTGGTCTACAATGGAAGAGGATTGTATCGGTTTTGTTCGGCGGTGCCACAAATGCCAGATCCATGCAAACCGCATGAACATCCCGCCGTCAAAGTTGTATAACATGACTTCGCCATGGCCGTTTTCGGTTTGGGGAATTGATGTGATCGGGACTGTTACTCCAAAGGGATCAAATGGGCATGAGTTTATATTGGTCGCGATAGATTACTTTACGAAATGGGTCAAGGCCCAATCATATGCGGTGTTGAAGGCGTCACACGTCGCAAAGTTTATCAGAAATAACATCATCTGTCGCTACGGGGTCCCAAACGAGATAATTTCAGATAATGGTTCCCACTTCAAGAAGGAAGTGCTAGACTTGTTGGAAAAGTATAACGTGGCTTTTCATAAGTCATCCACATACCAGCCGCAAACCAACGGAGCAGTTGAGGCCGCCAGCAAGAACATCAAGCATATACTACAGAAAATGGTGGAAACCTACCGGGACTGGCCAGATAAGTTGCCATTCCCTCTGTGGGGCTACAGGACTTCAATTAGAACTTCTACCGGGGCGACTCCATATTCATTGGTTTATGGGATGAAGGCCGTTCTACCTATTAAAATTGAGGTTCCGTCATTACGAGTGTTGGCTGAGTGTCAAATAGCCGAAGCAGCTTGGCAGCAGAGCAGGTTCGAGGAACTCATGCTCTTTGATGAGAGAAGATTGAAAGCACTGTACCACGTTCAAAGTTATCGGCGCAGAATTGCCCGGGCTTTCAACAAGAAGGTTAAGTCCCGGAATTTAAAGGAAGGAGATTTGGTGCTCAAGGACAACCGAGCTCCCATCCACGACCCAAGGAGCAAGTTCAGACCTAATTGGACTGGTCCTTACATTATCAAAGCTATCTGGTCAGGTGGAGCTGTGGTTCTGATGGACCTAGATGGTCTGGAGTTCTCCCAACCGATCAACATGGACAAGTTGAAGAAATATTACCCTTGAGAGGCTCGCTAGGCCGAAAACCCGAAAGGGCGACCTAGGCAAAAGTTAGAGCACAAAAAATTAGAAAATATAAAAACTGAGCTCGCAAGGCTGAAAACCCGCAAAGGGCGGCTTTGGCAAAAGTTAGAGCGCAAAAGGAGAGTTGAAAATACCCGAATGAACCTGAGCCTGAACTACGTAAGGCTTGATTCCTATCTTTGGGATACGTAGGCAACTTCATCTTGGAGTTCAGCCATAATCCTTTTCCCCGATCAACTTTGTCCATTTGGTCGTCTCGGCCATCTTTGTTTATTCAGCATTCAAGAGTTCGGTTATGATCTCCGGTGCAGTGCTCTTCAGACTAGGGGCAACTTTCCGTTGCTATGCAGTGCTGCGGTACTATTCAGACTAGGGGCAACTTTCCAGTTGCAGGGATCCGGGGTTGTGCACCTCAGTGACAGATTTCAAGCGTGTCCAGTTCTGATCCACACTGAAAATATCTTTGAAAAGTTTTAATAAAGATGACTTCGTTCAAATAAATCTTTTTACAACTTAGACCATTTTGGACCAAAGCGGAAAATTTTTAGTACCTCAACTTTCAATTTCATTGATTTCAAAACAGAGTTCTCCTGCTCTTACATACAATCAAAGTTGCTTTTTATTACATTCATAAAGAAAACTTGAAAATACTAATAAAGCAATAAATCTGGGGCATGGCTAAGTCAGGTGCCCCTGCGCCCCCTCCCAGAGCTGGTCGAAGCCTCTGACGCCAAGGTGGGTCCGACCTGTGCCTCCTCGTTAAGCCAATCCAAGCACTCATCAGACAAAGTGCAACTGAAAGTAGGAGCGGGGGCCAGGAGTTCTCTCATCCTCCACGCGGTGGTCTGCCAAGCAAGCTGTGCGCCTCGGGCCGGGAATGCAGCAGGATACTCTATCCCTTCTGGCGGGCAAGTCTGATCATGGCCAAATTGGCGTCGAATCCGAAATGGGAAGTAGAATACACAGTGAGTGAGGCCAATCAATTGAATCCCAGTCTGCCGGGGCATATTGTAACTCATTGCCGGAAGGCTCAGCCAAGGGCACCGCCAAGCAATACGGTCTGCAGACAAGTGGCACATCCAAGCGAACCACCAACCTTAGTCCAGGGCATTGACTAGACGGTGCCGGAAGAAGTAGCCGCGAGCTGAATATGCTGGGCAAGAGTCCACAACCTGCAGTTTGTCCATTAACCATACCTGGGAAGGGATTGAAAAAATGAGAGAATAAAGAATAGAGAGATGTACGAAGAGAGAAAAGTAAGAATAGGGTTTCATGAGAAAAGACCGAGCTTGAGGGCCGAGTGATGCGAGCAATACATATATGTGAGATTGGGTGGGAAACATTACCTGTAGTAGTAGTGGACTCCCTGCTAATCTGGTCGTCTCGTGACGGTAAAAGGCGTCTAAGCCCATCAACGTCTCGGCCAGAGTCATGGCAATACAGCTCTTGCCCTCCCTCAAGCCTTGGACAACCTCGATTAGCCGGATGCTGGACCCTCCGGAGCCTGAGACAAATAGAAAGCGAGACAGCATGCACAAACAGAGGGCATGTCGTCGGAAGCCTTGCCAATGATGGTTGTTGCGGTCGCCAGCATCGGAAAAACGATCGATCAAGCTCGGAATATCCAGCATTCCGTCACAAATCAGAGACCGAGCGTCACGCATACTGAGTCCACACATTCGCCCTAAGGATTGGACATGGCCGAAATTAAGTTGGGGAAGGAGCTCTTCGTCGCGCTCGGACTCCATTAAGGCTCGGAAATCCTCGAAAGTAGGACATATCTCTTGCCCAGCAAAGCTAAAGACATGCGTCACCGGATTCCAAAACCTTGCCGCGGCATGGAGAAACGGGAGGTGCAATGGGGTACGACCCAGAGTGAATAGTGCATTTATGCCGAAACCCCGGAAATTCACTCTTCCTAAGCCATCCAAGCTAGCAATCCAGGCTGTGAGATTTTGAGCAAGAAACTCTTCCATTGGAGCAAATCAGTGTGAAAGTGAGAAAAACCACGAAGCTGGGATCTTTTGTAGGAGATAAGGTTGAGTGGAGGACAGGTGTCAACATTCTGGTGATCCCCTCATTAAGTGCCGGCCGGCCAAACTTTTTGCCGACCGACCATAATACTTTGCCGACAGAGCAATTTTTATGGCCGGTAGCCATTCCTTGCAGCCGGTGGTCTCTACCCCTAGCCGGTAGGCTTCCTCTTGGTTTCCTTAGTTGTTTTGCTAAGGAATGGGGAACTTCACCACCTCCGATTTCCCCCCCGGTGATCGATTATTGCGGGGTCACACCTGTCTGCTTGCCAGTTATTGTGCATTTGCTTATCGAGTTGTATTTCACTCTCTTCGAGCTCTTGATTTGCTTATCGAGTTGTACTCACACTTGTTTGGTTATATCGTATCTTTGTTTTGCTTATCGAGTTGTAAGTCGGTTCACTACCTGATTATTACGACGCGAATTTTCAGTGTTCAAAATAAGTTCAATTTCGTTCACATTGTGGTGTGATACCTTGCGATGCGATGCACAGAGAGTTTACAAATGCAACCCCTTTTGAACAAAATGGTTGTTTCATTCCCATCACGTGTTTTGCAGAATGTGTAAATTTTGAGAAGAAAATAAAACCTACCCGAGGCAGTGCAATGTGCTTAAACTACCAGTAAAAAGGAAAGTAAAGCATAGAATGGCAGGGTAGCAGAGTATCAGGATTGATACCGGTGAAACTCCCCTCGCGGTCAACGCACCTTCCTCACCTCTGTTTGGGTCAACCGCATCGTTTGACACCTCCACAATGCGGGAAAGCACACCTTTGAAACGTGAACCTTCGAGTTGACCTCAGGCCATAACTTCTGTGAACAATGCTCGATACGTCCGAAGAATGTCCCGTCTCGTATCCTTTTCATGCCTTGTGGGTTCCACAAATTGTTTCAATTATGCTGTGTAACTATACATCTCCTTACTTGCGTAGACCGCATGTTAATTACATTACTTGCGTAGACCGCATGTTTTGATTGCGTAGACCGCATGATTACCTAATTTCATTACCTGCGTAGACCGCATGTTTTGATTGCGTAGACCGCATGATTATTTAATTTCATTACTTGCGTAGACCGCATGTTTTGCTTGCGTAGACCGCATAATTACTTAATTTCATTACCTGCGTAGACCGCATGTTTTGCTTGCGTAGACCGCATTATTATTCAAATCCATTACCTGCATAGACCGCATGTTTTGATTGCGTAGACCGCATGATTATTTAATTTCATTACCTGCGTAGACCGCATGATTATCTAATTTCATTACCTGCGTAGACCGCATGTTTTGATTGCGTAGACCGCATGATTACCTAATTTCATTACCTGCGTAGACCGCATGTTTTGATTGCGTAGACCGCATGATTATTTAATTTCATTACTTGTGTAGACCGCATGTTTTGATTGCGTAGACCGCATGATTACCTAATTTCATTACTTGCGTAGACCGCATGCTTTGATTACGTAGACCGCATGATTATTTAATTTCATTACTTGCGTAGACCGCATGTTTTGATTGCGTAGACCGCATGATTACCTAATTTCATTACCTGCGTAGACCGCATGTTTTGATTGCGCAGACCGCATGATTATTTAATTTCATTACTTGCGTAGACCGCATGTTTTGCTTGCGTAGACCGCATGATTACTTAATTTCATTACTTGCGTAGACCGCATGTTTTGCTTGCGTAGACCGCATGATTATTGTTCAATTTCTTTACCTGCGTAGACCGCATGTATTGCTTGCGTAGACCGTATAATTGTTCAATTTCATTACTTGCGTAGACCGCATATCCTACTTGCGTAGACCGCATGTTAATTTCATTACCTGCGTAGACCGCATGTTTTGATTGCGTAGACCGCATGCTTATGATAAAATTCGTTGCCTGCGTAGACCGCATGCTCCACTTATGTGTTTGTATTTTCACAGCATTGTTATGCTCCCCACTTGCTTTGCGCTGTTACGCATTTCGAGTACACTACTACGCATATTGCTAACAATATTGCACCTGTTAAGTTTGTTTTCTTTGCAGGCACGATATTGTATGTACGGTTCATTTGAGGCTGGTGCAACCAGACGAGCCGCACAGGTATTGTATCCTCCGAGCGAGAAGTATCGAGAATTGCAAAATTCTCTTACATCCTTTCCGCATGGTAGTGTAGTTTGGTGTATGCTAGCTTAAAATTGTCGCATGTATGCTTCATTACAGCTTTCTTTGCATGATCATAAGTTATGTCCGGCTCTGTACATTGTCTTGCATTTTGCCCCCACCTTCGGGCGCATACCTTCTTGTCTTGCATGTTTGTCTAAGTCTTCGGCCTTGTCAAAAACGAGTCGTCTCTGGGCTTTGACATTCACTCCCGTCATTGTTATGACTTTCGAGTTCTGTCAAAGAGGGGCAACTGTAGACACCCCATTTTTGACCGTCCTCAAGACTTGGACGTCACCGTTTGAACACTCGGTGATCATCCATGTTTGTGTTCGTTTGGAGTTTCCGGAGGTCTCGGCTACGCGCCTTGCCTTAGGATCTCCGAACTCGACTGTTTAGTGTCTGGTTTTGCACCAAACACTTGTGTTTTGACTTGGAGGGGCAGGAAATGCCTTGTGAGGCATCCCCACACACCACCGGCAGCAGCTAGAGGTCACCGGCTGGTTTATTTATGCCATCGGCACTTTTTATTGCCGGTCGGCACTGTTTGTTGCCGGTCGGCACTTTTTGTTGCAGGTCGGCACTAAATTTTGTCAAAATGACATTTTTTCAAAGTGACATTTTTGGGCAACCGACCACTGTTCATTCACTTTATGGAGATATTTTGTGCCAGCTGTGATAGCTGGCACCAACTCTGCCTCCCTTCATACACGTGTATGGAGGGATGTCCCTCTAAGCAAGCTTGTTGTATAAGCTTTGCAAGAGGGACCTCTATAAGAGGAGGGCTCTCCTCTTGGCTCTAGGTTAGAGACTTAGAAGCAAAAACCAGAGCTTAGAGATATAGACACATCCTATCTCTATATCTCCCTCTCTCTCCTCCTTTGTGTGTTTTTTTTTGACCCAAAAGTGTGTTTTTACCTTACTTTTGCACCAATACACACACTATTACACCTAGCTCCGAGATTGAGGGACTTGGGGGGTTGATTCTTGAGTTTTTGGACTAATTTTGATCAAAAGAAGAGGGCTAGACCATTTGTTCTTCAAAGGTTCTTCAAGGGTGAGCATCTTGCTTTATTTTCCCCAAACTTGCAATAGTTATTTACCTATCTTGCTTGCTGATTTAGCTTTTGTGCATAACATGAAAAAGGTTTGTATTCTCATGCTTTAGAACTTTCATTAAGGTTGTTTTGTGGTTTGAGTGCAAACTCACCTTGTTAGGCTCTATTTGGCCCTTTTTGTGCTTCCTTTGTGAGGCCTTGTTTGCTTGAGCGTGTTGGTCTTTTCACCACTAAAAACCAGTTGATTTTCAGTGTTAAATAAGGTGGTTTTAAGTCTTGCATAGGGGAGGGACACCCCTCTCCCTTCATTGTTTTGTTCCCTTGCTTTTGGGCTTAAAAGGGTAGCATGTGTGCTTGATCATTTTTGGCCTCATTTCAGAAGTTTTTTAGGTGTTTTAGGTCATGTGTGACCTCTGTTCTTGGCCGGATTTATGTCTCTTGGCATGCTTAAAGTACTTGCTTTGTATTGCGCCATTTGGCCTTGAAATGCCCCTTGTGCTTAGGCCATGATTCTTGCATATATTGGCATGATTCCATGAAGGTTTTGGTATTATTTCATCATGTTTGAGGTCCTTTGATCATCTATTTCAGCCATGTTTGCCTTGTTTGATGTCATCTCTTTATGTTTTGGCTTGTAAGCTTTGAACATTTTGACCTCTAGCATGCATAACTATGATCATCCTCATGATTTGGCATCATTTAGGACCCCATTTCAGTCCATAAATCATGCTTGTATGCTTGCATTTGTGACCTCTTCCATGCCTTGAGGGTGTGCCCTTTTATGCCTAGATATGAGCCTTGGTGCACACACCTCTTTGGAGCCACTTTAGCTGCCATATTAGGAAGTTTTGGAGTCCCTTTTTGCATGTTAAAATTCTGTTTTGGCTAAAATTCTGTCTTTACTTGTTTTAGTCATGCCATGAGTGGTCATGTTGGTGGGGGTGAAATGCCTTCTTTTTTGTGCCTTAGCCTTGGGACCATTGGATTGCTTGTTGGCTTAGGTTTTTGTCCACCCTTTTAGGCACTTTTGGCCGCTGTTTTGGGGTGGTTTAAGGTCTGCCCCTTTATGGTTTGAGGCCCCCTCGCATGCTTGTCTTGTGGCCATTGCATGATTGCTTCATTAAGTGTTGTAACATTTTGGTCCCATTGCTTAAATTGTTTGTATTCGCATTGCATCTTGCATGTCTAGCATTGCATACTCGCCATATAAGTTGCATAACATTTGGCATGCTTTGCATTTCCATGTCATTGTTGCATTTTAAATCATGTTTACATAACATGCATTGCATTTACTTGGTTTGGGGTGTCAAACCAAGTATGGGAATCAAGGAACATTCATACTTCAAGTGATGTAATGTGCCTTGGTTCTCGGTCACCGGGGCCTTTGACTCCAACTTGATAAGGCTTTGGTTCTCATTTTGTTTGTTGCATGCATCTTTACATCAAGTGGCAAATTTGATCCTTTGAGCTATCACGCACCATTGATGGTTCGAGGATCGAGGGTCATGCTTCCTTGAGTTCAAAGCATGATGGGAAGTATGACCGTGCTCATATGTGCCTGAAACCCCCATGCCATGCACTATCTGTTCTCTGTTTGCTGTCAAAACTGTCTTCTGCAGGAAGTTTCTGCCGACCGACAGAATTCAGTGCCGGCCGGCAATATTTTAATGGCCGATAAACCCAAACAATGCCGATGGAAATCCTGGAGTGCCGGTGGGAATTCTGCCCAGCCGGTGGTGCTCTGCAGCATGCAAGGAACCTGTTCTGGAGTTTTGGCAATTTTCAGAAAGACAGGGCAATGTAAACAGAGGTGGCAGAGATATGGTACGGGTCTTTCCGGGCGAGACGGTTTCGAGCATGCATCATTCGCGCATCCCAAGGCAGAGGCTGCGGCCACCCTTTTCTTTCTGTTGCATTCTTTCTTTTAATTAATTAGAAATTCTGTAATAATTTTATTTGCTTATTATTTGGGACTGTAATATTTATTTGGTTCCTCCGAGCGAGGACAATTGTGTAATAAGTGTGCGTGAGTGCATGTATGTCTTCCAACCTCACGTCTTTCTTCCCTTTTATTTACCTGCTTATGATGGTAGATTAGGGCATTTTTAATTTAGCATACCTTATGCTATGCATGCGTGCATTCATGCATTTGTACTGCACGCATTGGGCTCGGTACATCATGCTAATTGCATTCGTATTTCAAATTCCAAAATTGAATACGTGAATCAATTGATTACATTTCACATGCCATATTCAGGTTAGCCGAGCCTGCTCTAAATTGCATCTTGCATGCGTTGCATTAGGCAATCTAACATGAACTAGGACACGCATATTTGCTAACTAGTTTACTGTTTTGGCACGGAGTACGATGTAAGTATTTATGTTTTAGCATACCGCATGCGTATGAAGGCTACCATGACAGTATGCTTACCATGCGGCTAAATGCTTACGTGAGATAAACTGTTTGAATGCCCGTGGGTGGAGGTTGGATTGCTTGAGTTGGGAAAATTCATTGAAATTCGTATTTTAGCCTACTTGCGAGTAGCAAATTCCAAAGCGCTTTTCAAAACAAACGGATATGCAATGCTTATTTCCGAATTAGGCAATCTAGTCTATACTTGTTTGGTGCGCGCACAACATAGTAATTCTAGGTTAATAACCAGAATAAGAACACATAAGGTTCTCAAAAAAAAAATATCACGGTTAGTAGAGGCCGGTCTTCGGACCGGGCGAAAGGGGGTGCTCATAGCTGACCTTCCCCGATCGTACCCAAGCTCCCGAGCCGAGACAACTCCGGTGATGACGGACATGTGGCATTCGGCACCGAGTCAGGGTTTCCTAAATTCTCCCATTTTAAAATATTTAGGTGGCGACTCTGTATCTGGCAAAGCAGTCCATGTTTGGCACTACTTTTTCAAAAATCTGTTTCTCAAAACGATTTGCCAGATTTGGACTCTTTGGTTCAGACTTAGAACCGTGACACAAATCGAGAGTCCGAACTGTAGCACGAGGCCTCCACCCGGGCGCTGTTACAGGGTAAAAAAAGTAAATTTATCACTTCAATTAACACATTTCGAGTCTTTGTTAATGGATGGGAAGTATAGATTAGGGGTGGGCGCGGGTCGGTTGCGGTCACGAAACCTCGAATCCGCCATCCGTCCGCCAGATTGACGGATTGGAGAAAATCAATCTGCATCCGTCTGCCAATCCGGCGGATGTGGATTGAGCAGATTGGCTGTTTAGCGAATGGATGCGAATCAGTTTGGCGGTTTGAAATTTTATAAATTTTCAACATAGTTCAACTTGTGTACTTCCTCAAAAAAAAAAAAAAAAGTATTACAGTAAATGACTTAAAAAAGTATTACAATTACTGCATGCCTCATCCAAAGAAAGAAAGTTTGAAACTTTAGAATATCGCAATCACTGCATGCCTTATCCACATAAAATATTACAATCTGTGATTCTTAAAATATAAAAACAATTCAAACCGTCAAAACCATGAACAGAGCAATAGTAGAAATTGTATGTCTTTGTATTGTTAAATTTATATATGTTTTTGAAAACAAAAATCAACCAGCATATATCATATTTTCTATTTATTACTTTTAGAGTTAGATTTAAAAATCAAAAAATATAGATAAATAATACGTTTATTTTTTTCAATTCAAAAAATATATTCAAGTTGAAAACATTTTTTCAACAGAATATTTGAACTCTTTTTCAATTGAAAACACAAACAAAATATTTAAACAAATTGAAAACACAAACTCTTATAAATTACTAAGGGTGTTCGCGGTTTGACGGTTTGGTTGCGACCAAAGGAACTTCAAATCCGCCATCCGTCCGCCAAATTGGTAAATTGGAGAAAATCAATCCACAACCGTCCACTCGTCATCATGCATCCGTCCAAAATGCAATGGATCGATTCGATTCGATTGATTTTGACAGATCGATATATTCACTGTTCACCCCTAATTAGAAGTATACTTTAATAATGAAACTCGTTATATTAATATTATTCTAACAAATAAGATTAGATAAAGTATTAATAATGTTGAAATTTTATTAATTCAACGTAAATGGTGGGACTAGTGTCTTGATAAGTTTTAATTCTCGTCTTCACAGGCGTTGGCTTTTGATTGGAACTTGGAAGGGCCACTCCTTTTAGAGTTCACAAACCAAATATCAAAAGCATTCACTTTGTTTGGTTCTCATTTTTAAAAATAATTTTTAAAAATTTTTACATTCTTATTTTTCGTATTTTTTTATTTTTAATGAATTTTTTTAATATTTTATGTAATTTTTTTACTTTTTAGACACACCTCACATAAATACACCTAAAAAGTAAAAAAATTATAAAAAAAATCTTTTAAAAATTTACTAAATACTAAAAATATAAAAAAATACAAGAATTTAGTATATATATATATATTTTATGTATTTCTTAATTTTTTAAAATATTTTTTCATAATTTTTTTACTTTTTAAACACATCTAAATAAGGTGTATCTAAAAAAGTAAAAAAAAATGTTTAAAGTTTAAAAAATATTTACTAAAAATAAAAAAATACGAAAATCAAAAAATTTAATTTTTAAAAAAACTTAATTTAAAAAATTCAAACTAAACACAGTGATTAAATTTGCATATAAAATTCAAAGCCTTGCCGTGGCCATCGCCCTCTGAGCCCGCGTGGCTCCGCCAGGAGTAATAATTATTAAATTGAAATTCATTTAAATTTAAGGAAAATGATGTAAACCCAAATTGACTCAATTCTCATTGGACACAACTCTCAATATCTTTCTTTTGACACTCCTAACAATGCATTCTTGGTTCCGTCCTGGTCACTATGTGACTAATTATTATAACAAGTTTTGACAATTTTGGTGAGATTAAATAATTATTTCAGACCATCTTATCACCTGTGGAAATGGTCATGCTTGGCTCCTTTTGTCATAGTCGTTTGCCTGTTTTTCCCATTTTTATTTTTATGTAACAATAACGTTTGTGGAGTGGTTAGCTACTCCATTAGTTTTCTTATGGGTTGAATGTTTTGGAGTTTAATTTTAAATTTAAGCGTATTTGATGGGTCAGTGAGTCCATAATGTCATGTTTCAAAATATTTTTTCATAATTTTTTTACTTTTTAAACACATCTAAGTAAGGTGCATCTAAAAAAGTAAAAAAAAATGTTTAAAATTTTAAAAATATTCACTAAAAATAAAAAAATATGAAAATCAAAAAATTTGATTTTTAAAAAGCTTAATCTAAAAAATTCAAACCAAACACAGTGATTAAATTTGCATATAAAATTCAAAGCCTTGCCGTGGCCATCGCCCTCTGAGCCCGCGTGGCTCCGCCAGGAGTAATAATTATTAAATTGAAATTCATTTAAATTTAAGGAAAATGATGTAAACCCAAATTGACTCAATTCTCATTGGACACAACTCTCAATATCTTTCTTTTGACACTCCTAACAATGCATTCTTGGTTCCGTCCTGGTCACTATGTGACTAATTATTATAACAAGTTTTGACAATTTTGGTGAGATTAAATAATTATTTCAGACCACCTTATTACCTGTGGAAATGGTCATGCTTGGCTCCTTTTGTCATAGTCGTTTGCCTGTTTTTCCCATTTTCATTTTTATGTAACAATAACGTTTGTGGAGTGGTTAGCTACTCCGTTAGTTTTCTTATGGGTTGAATGTTTTGGAGTTTAATTTTAAATTTAAGCGTATTTGATGGGTCAGTGAGTCCATAATGTCATGTTTCAATACTTTAAACTGTTTATTTCAATGTATATTATTAACAAAAAAAAGAAGAAGTTAATCTTATAATCATAATCTTTTCATTTTGTCACATTTGTTTAAAAAAAAAAATAGATGACAAGTATATTTTTTAAAAATAAACCATCTACTTTTTTAAATACAAACACGATAAAATGAAAAAAGTTATGATTATTGGATTGACCTAAATTTTTTCATAGATGATATACACAAAGAGTCTCACAAAATAAATCGTTTTGATCATTGGAAAAAGACTTGTAGTAAGCCTCGTAGGCCATGAAGTTCTCTCAAGTTCATATTTGTCTAATCATTTTTGTAATTGCACCTCCTCAACAAGAGAAGTTATTTGGTATGTTTGACCTACCACATGATTGTGTCCACTTTATAGTAGGGGTCATCAAATGGCCCGCGGGCAACGAAATTGATATTACCCAACTTGTCCGACCCGTCCCTGCCTGTTTGACTGCCCAAGCCCTCCCATTTCATAGAAGATGATTTAAGGTTTTGGACAAAGGTTTGAAATCCGAGCCCACCCATCAACCGCACCAGTACAAGCCTACATGGGCAAATCTAGAAAAATAATATTGTTAAATTCAATTTTAATTCATTAAAACCAATACTGTTCCATTTAAAAAAAAAAAGGTTTAATATCCTATATTATCCTTGTAAATTGTATTTCAAAAAAATACACAAACACACAATTTATTAAAATTGAATTTGACAGTGATTGTTGATATATTTCAAACTCTCAACTTTTTACATATAACATTGTCATTGTCATAATTTATTAATTTGGTGAATTTCTACTTTAATTTGATTGTTTTAATTGTATTAATTAATTTGATCATATGAATTATTAAAAAAGAAAAAAGTAAACGTGTAGAACTTAATAATATAAGTCTAATAAAAAATGTGTAATCCGATTTAGTTTGATTTTGTCCTGAAAGATTTGGGCTTACGGGTGGGACGTGATTTTAATTTTTTTAAAATATGTAACGCCCCAGTTTTTATACCCAAATGATACTACGATAACCATGGTTCTTTAAAGTAAAACTGAAAAAAAAATCCCTACACTTGCATTACATGATACAAATAGTCTTCAGGCGATAATACATTCACTTCAAATCAAAATAACATAAACAAACAGATACCCCCAAGGGTTTATAAGTTTTCAAGGCTTAGATCTGGTTACACAAAATGGTTATTCAAATCCACACAAATATAACCCTTGGCTTACAAACAGAGTTACAGCAAAATGAGAGCCTTGTACTCTCAACACATATTTTCTCGCCTTTAGTTAGGTGGGATCACCACATCTTTCTTGCACCAAAATCCCGTAGGGTAAGCATAAAGCCCAGTAGGAAATCCTTAACAAAGTATATATATTTTACACAAGTCTCAAGAGATGAAATGCACATGTCATGCTATGCCATTTTTTGAAAGTAAATCACATTTTCATCTTTTGACACACAAAATAAATATAACAATATCATTCATGGATTTTCAATTTCTTTTAAAAATCCCTCAATTTCTAAGTTTTCTCCCAAAAACTATACAACTCAAATCTTTTGAAATTTTTTTTTCGAAAATCATCTTTTCTTAAATCAACGAAGATCAAACCTCATAAGATCATTTTAAAAGAACAAGAGACAAATCCACTTTAAAAATCGCTCAACTTCTTGAATCAACAATCAATTTTCAAAGCTATCGAAGGATGATTTCGAAAATCATCTAGATCTTGCCAGTATATATATATATAACTCTAAGAAAATCCCTACCTCAAGTATTGAAGAAGAATTGAGATGAAACCCCAAAATCAACGATGCCTAAACTCGATCTCCACCGCACACAACGAAGCCCTCGAGATGATAACCAACTTTGACGAAGAACTTAAGTCTAAATCCCAATGGATTTGGAGAAATCAAAGAGAGAAGATGACTTTTAGAGAGAGAAGCTCTAGATCTGAAATTCTGGAGAGTTTTAGAGAGAGAAAGAGAGAGAGAGAGAGAGAACCGAAAAAGTGATTTGAAATATCAGATTCACGAAACTAATATAACATGGTCCGCTCGAGCGTGGAAAGCCCCGCTGAAGCATCCGACACAGCCTTTCGCTCGAGCGCAAAAAGCTCCGCTCAAGCGTCGAATACACTTTCCTAGTACTTTTGCAGACATGTCAAACTTCTGGAACCAAACATTCTCCGCTCGAGCGCATAAACGGCCGCTTGAGCGGACAAGCAACTTCGAATGCATTTTGCATTTTTGCTTCGAGGGCGCTGCCCCAGACGCGCCAAAGGGCGCTACCCCCTGGATCCCTGCTAGGTAACCGGGCAACTTGATCCCTGACCTACTCAGTGAAGTGGCAAAACATGAAAGAATTAACTTCTGATACAATTCTGCAAGGCACAATTCGGGTTGGATTCACATCTAAAGGTTTGGAGACATTACCTGTTCCACACACACCGCTACAACACGATAACCAAAATAAGGGGAATACTGGGAAACTAAGATACGTAACACTATTCAAAACCATACCAACTTGAGCCCGAAACACCACACAGAGACGAGTTAAAACCGGGATTGCTACACTTTCAGCCATAATTCACATTTCTCAAACTTAGCATACAACTTGTGGGCTTTAAGCAATTCAAGCACTACTCACAAGTGTTCCTCGTGTTCCTGCACAGAGGGTAAGTAAATCAAAATGTCATCCATGAAGATGACTACAAAACGGGATAAAAACTCTCAGAAGATCCGGTTCATCAAATCCATAAATATAACCGGTGCATTGGTCAGCCCAAAAGGCATCACTAGGAACTCGTAATGGTCATACCGTGTACGGAATGTCGTCTTTGGGATGTCCTCCTCCCTCACTCTCAACTGATGATAGCCCGATCTCAAGTCTGTTTTAGAGAAGCGACAAGACCCTTTCAATTGATCAAACATATCATCTATACGAGGCATTGGGTACTTGTTCTTAACAGTTATCTAGTTCAACTTCCGATAATCAATACAAAGTCACAACATTCCATCTTTCTTTTAAGCAAAGAGAGCCGGTGCTCCCCAAGGCGAAGTACTAGGGCAGATGAAACCATTATCTAACAATTCTTGGAGTTGAATCTTCAACTCACTCAACTCAGTAGGTACAAATCGATACGGTGCCATAGAAATCGGTGCCGTGCCAGGCACTAAATCAATAGAGAACTCGATCTCTCAATGAGGTGGTAAACTAGTAAGATCTCCGGGAAAGACATCTGAGTGTTTACAAAACACTCTTGGCAACTCTACCCAAATTTTATCACACTCACTACTCAAGAAGCTAGCAAGAAGAAAACTAAGTTCACTCCGCCCATGTAGATCATACACCGGTGATAAGACTCTACCAACCCGGTCCCCCAAGAAATGAAAACAATCTCTATTCAGGGTACATACAGTAACCGTCTGACGGTAACAATCTATAACATCCTAGTATGAAGACAACCAATCTACACCCAAAATAACATCAAAACAAGACATATTCATCAATACAAATGAAAAGGAAAGTCGGTGATCGGCAACCTCTATATCACAACCCCGACACCCTTGCTTCAGAACCATCTCACCCCCGATAGATGACACCACACAAATAGGAGATGCTAATTGAGCAACTCTAACCCCAAAATCGATGCTGATGCAGACGAGATAAATGAATGGGATGTGCTTGTATCAATCAACACATTAGCAACTGAATTGTAAAACAAGAAAGTACCTCTCACAACAGAAGGTGCTGGTACTAAATCTGGCACGATAACAAGATACACACGCCCTGTAGGCCTCTGATCTACCTGCTCACCCCTCCGAGCATAGGACTGATGCACTGACTGAGCTGAAGAGGCTCCCTAATTGGCCCTCGAGGCCTGTGCTGGCTGATGGCTCTAAGTCTGCCTCAAACCAGATGCACCAGGTGTGCCACCCAACTGTGGGAAAAACCTTTTCATATGCCCCGCCTGCCCACACTGATAACAAGTGAGCAGCTGGCCTCTCCCTTGACTCTGGCTCTAAGAACGAGCTGAAGGCTGTGTAGATCGCTGCCCTGCCCCTCTCTGCGGGCAGGCCGTAGACTTGTGATCGAACAGGCCACACTTGAAACAAGTGAAGTCCCCCTGTCCACCTCTCCCATAACCTGAACTTGGTACTAGAAAGGTAGATCTTGACTGTGCTCCTTGGGCCTGCTAGGTATTAGGACCTCTCTACCTCTTACTATCCCCTTCGGCATCCCGACTCCTCCTGGAGCCCCTCATCCTCTCCTCCTCCATCTGTATCACAGTCTCCATATGAGCCGTCGCCTCCACAAGGTGTCCGTAATCTCTAATCATCAAACCGGCCACTTTATACATTAGCCCGATCCTCAATCTCTTCTCAAACTCTAAGCAACGGTGCGCCTTAGTCACCACTAGTTCGGATGCAAACCTAGACAAACAAGTGACGATGGCTTTGAACTTTGCCACGGGTATGTTTAACTGCACCAACTTGGTGAACTGGTCTCTCAACTTCTCCTTAGCTGTGGGAGGCAAAAACTTCTCCTAGAAGGCGTTGACAAAGGCCTCCAAAGTCCCTCTAATGCGCCCCCGCTCATACTTTCACCACTGACCCGTGTCTCCCTTCAACTGGAAGGACGCCAAGTGTCACGCCCGAAAATTTAGACAATTAAAATATTAAATTAGGACTAAACCCCAATCAATAGTCCATCATTCAAATCCTAGGGGTGAAACAAAATCTAAACGTTTACGTCTCCAAAGGATTTAAGTAAATTTCCATCCTCAAAAGTTTACATGGTATATACATATATATAAAACCTAACAAAACGCCAACCAAACCATCCACTATAATTTTATATCTAACCAATACCTCTAACATTGAAGTAACAATAAATAGTCAAAATAACTTAAATAATGTAAAGTTACAAACCATGCCAAATTATCAAAATACTAAAGTAAAAAAAAAAAAAAGTAAATACATAAACTAATATCAACCCTGAGCTCAAGAAAACAAAACAAGCCCAAACGACATGTTCAACAACTATAGTTAGCCACGTTACCACCATAGCCCCAACTAATCCTGCAAAGGAAGCTCAACTGCGCTCAAACAAAATGCACCCAAGTTGCCAAGAGACAAAATGGGTCAGTATACAGGCCTACTGGTATGAGTACAAGATTTAACACCCACGTGTCCACCAGACACAAACAAAAATACATTTAATTCTTGTTACGGGACAAGGCAAGTAGTTCCATCCGCACCGAGACGAATGAGTAGTTTCCCGAGATACGGTGGCATTTAGTTTCTTACCCCGTACACAACGAAATATAAATTAAGTATAAAATAAATAAAATAAAAATAAAAATATGGTGGGTCAGCCCTACATAAAAAGTTAGTAAGACCCACCATTCTGCCAAAAAATAAAGTTAGTATAATTTAATCCTAAGTAACTTGCTGAAGAAGCATAAAAATATACCGTTTCATGCTTAAATAATTTGAATTGACCAAAACTTAGAGAATAAAAGTTGTACAGAATCAAATTTCCTAAAACGCATCGCTGACGAATTTAGTAGAAACTGAATAGGTTGAAAGAAAAACTTGATAGAAGAACCTAGACAGAATTCAACCGAAAAATCTAAAGCTGAAAACGAACAGAAATTGCCCTAAGATGATTTTTTCTGAAAAAGTGTGCAGAATAATTTTTTACTTCAGTTTACACGAAACCAATGAAAATAAGCTCGTTTCGTGCGTTAAACAGCATCTAAAGCCTGCATTGCTAAAATGAATCAAAACTACAATAACCAAGATCATCCGATTATAAGTTCTAATCAATCTTTTTAATAAAAAGTTAAAACACAAAAGTTGTCTAGAATCACGTATACATGCCTCTTCTCAAATTTCATAATTTATCGAGATCGTTTGCTATTTTTCAACATGTACAAATCAATACAATTCACGCTATACCAATGAACTCATAATTAAATTCTTTGTACCTTAACTCCACCACTTCGGCCTGCACTTCTGGCCTACGCATATATCCCATGTGCCTCCCGTATACCTAACACCGCTCCGAAGCCAAACTTGCATGGGGATATCGTCCCGAGTTTGACCCACACTCTTCGAATGGTTAGCATATATGTACGCGCATAAATCAAAGCACTCGTCTACTCATAAGAATGAGGTAACAATATATATACACAACATCTCATTCATGAGAATAAACATAACAATGCTAAGCCTAAGGCATTCAAATAAATCTCATAATCCTCACTTTTTTTTTTTTATACACTCTTTCTCACCAACCCTCAAATAAAACAATAATCCATAGAGTCATGGTGGAGTGTAAGGAATTTATCTATGGGTTCCTAATTTATTTTAATTTCATATATCTATGAGTGTGATTACAATCATAAAATAAATACATATAAAATCCCTAAACCTTACATACACATCTAACCAAATAATGAAGTCAGTCCATCATTTACATGCAAATACTAAATCAAACCAATATCAAATAAATATAAATAAATAAATAAAAACAACGAATCAATACATCATCTAACCAATATCTATGGATTCTAAGTTTATTTCAATTTCATATAATCATGAGTGTAATTACAACCATGAAATAAATACATAAAAAAAACCCTAAACTTTGCATATACAACTAACCAAAATAATTAACATTAATGCATCATCTTCATGTAATTACAAAATCAAACTAACATCAAATAAATAAAAATAACTAATTAAACATAAATCAAGGAAAGTGGGTTTTGTACTCACAATTATTTTTTGAAGATCAAAGAAATATTTAAAGAACTAATAGAGCCACCAAAACAAAACCCTAACACTTTTTTTTTTCTTTTCTCTCCTTTATTTATTTATTTTCATATATATATATATATACCTTGTAAGCTTTTGAGGATGGAAATTTACTTAAACCCTTTGGAGACGTGAACGTTTAGATTTTGTTTCACCCCAAGGATTTGGATGATGAAATATTGATTGGGGTTTAGTCCTAATTTAATATTTAATTGTCCAAATTTTGGGGCGTGACACCAAGGTTACTCTCAAACCTCCATCTTCGATGTTGAGCATCTCAAACATCTTCACCATCTACTCTAGTCACTCATCCGCTTTCAGTGGCTCCTTGGGATTCCCCAAAAACTCGTCCGAATTCGACTGGAAGAACTCCCTCTTCAGAAAAGACGGCCCTACCTCAGTTACTTGGGCCTGGACTTGATTCTCAGCCCTGAAAATGTTCATGAATTCCTTCAATGCTCCAGCCATTTCGCAGGCTAAGGCGCCCATGGCCTGTTGACCAACTAGTTCGACCACATTGGCCTATCCAACACCCTCCTCCTGTGTTGGAATATCATCCGGTACAGGCATCTCTGGCCATCTTGGCCTACCACGCCTACCACCGTGTTCACATCCTGACATCCTAACAAAGGTAACAAAAGAAATTAGCACATTTACAAATGTGCTGAAGCTAACTCACTCACATCCTAATACGATGGACAACAGTAATTCACTCCATGTAAGCACGTATTCACATAAACACATATGAATTTTATTTCTGGACAATGACCGTCCCTCGGTTTTGCTAGAGTTCTAATTAGAAACAACAGTGATCAAGTGCTCTTCTAACAGGACTTCTAGGAACCTGTGGATTCAATCAACATCCTAGAAATTCAATCCCATACTCATATAATCACATAAGCATGTTATCATATAAGCACATATCATTCACACTTAAGTCTTTAGCAAGCGAGACAAACCCATTATGGTACTAACCACTTCCTACGTACCCAAAGTATTCAAAGTCGGTAAGCTCTGATACCAAGTTGTAACGCCCCCAAAATAATACTATAAATCCAACTCATAAAAAAAGTAATAACAGAAACGATGTGCGTTCATTCATCTTACTTCCCACGTACCCAAAGTTCATGCCCCAATACATTTTATTTCAATTTGTTTCAAGTTCATTCAGTATTCTCAATTCATGAGTCAATTTCAGTATCTTTCGATAGCCCAACTGAGACTACAACTTAGTGATTCTCCAATTCAATACATTACTACAAAAACATTTCAAATCTGCCATTTTACGAAAATTTTGTCCGCATGATTGGCACCCATGTATGCATCATATTTTGGGACTTTCACCCTAGACACTCCGGCCAACTTAGCTTTCAATGGAGTCCATCCCCTATCTCCTCCCAAACGATGGAGTACATCCTCTTTCTCCTCCCAACCATCATACATATACAATGTATTTAAACATAGTCATATTCAGTGACAATCAACAATAGATTAGTTTCAATTTACCGAATCCGCATACAATTTCTACAACAATCATAGCTATCCTCCATCGATAGCCCAATACAGATATTTCTAAACAGATACAAAATCTTTCGGATAGATAAATTATTTAAATTTCTATAGGTGAGAGACCTCCCGTGTCTAACTCCACCATTTACATCAACAATCATCCAATTTCACATTATCATTACCAATTTTAGTTATTTATACAAAATAATACTTTGACATATTTAGGACAAAACTCTCATTCTTCCAAATATCAAGCCGAATGGCCTAAATCAAGTATTTGGCCACAATATAACCTCACATTCAACCCCGTAACCATTTGATTCACATTCACTCAGAAATCTCTCTTTTTATTTCACACTCAAACCCTAGGTTTGCTCAATCCACTCTCAAATCCCTCCATTATTGCACAATGACAAATAACTAGGCTAAAAACAATATGAAAGTGTAGAAAATCCCTACCTTAGAGAGAGAAGACGCGCCAAGAAAGAGTGAAACTTCAAAGACGCCCAAATCCAACTCTATTCGGATCAAAATGGAGATCTTGAGATGATTTATCTTTTTATCAAAGGGATTAGGGTGAAGAAATCACTATAACTAGGTGAAAATGTAGAGAGAGAGAGAGAGAGGGGGGGTCTCAACTTTAGATTTTAAGGAGAAAATATCTGAAAAAGTGATGTAAAAATTCATTTTTGCGATCTGATATACGCACAGCCCGCTTGAGCGAAAGATTTGACGCTCGAGCATCAGACACAATAAGTAGTTTCGCTTGAGCACAAGAAAGGCCGCCCGAACGCCAAGACACAATGGACAAGACGCTTGCCGCTCGAGCGCAAGAAAGGCCGCTTAAGCGTAGATAACACACATCCAGTAGTTTTGCAGACAACAGACCAACGCTCAATCGTAGGAAAGGCCGCTCAAGTACCACCCGCTCAAGCTTAGTAAACACCACTCGGGCGTTGGAATCACTCTCCCAGTAGTTTTGCAGACCTGCAAAATACTGAGAGTTTGCAAATCCCACTCGAGCTCAAGAAGTGCCGCTCGAGCGGAGGAGCAAAATCTTCAGAGCCCGCTCGAGTGCAAGAAATGCCACTCGAGTGGAGAAGCAAAAATCTGGAAAACAAAGGTTTGCAAAAAGAAGCAACCAACCTGTTCCAAACACACAACTACAACCCAAAAACAAATTTCCAAGAGCACAAGGGAAGAAAGAGGTAAACAACAATATGAAAGCATTGAACCCAAGTTCGGAATACCACAAGGGTTGAGTCAAAACCGGGATCGTTATATTCATAAACTTATAGTGATTTCATAAAAACGCGTAAGTTGAATACAAATTTGTGTAAGTTCATTAAAACTTACGTGAATTTGTATTCAACTTACACATTTTTGTGAGTTTACTTATGCAAATTTGTGAAAACTTGTGTAATTTTGTGATAAGGTTGCATAGAGTGTGCATTGCATATCGGATGGGATCAAAATTTTTGTCTAAAAAATTAATCATTTTTTGGATAAAAATTATTTTGACTCTAAAAGTGAATTTATTAGCGATATTTACTAAATTTTGTCACAAATAAATTTTTTTTTGTAACTTTTTAGGACCATCTTTCATGTTGTGTTTGTTTGGAGATTTGAGGGATTTAGAAAAGAAAAGGAAAAAGGTATGTGAAATTAGGTGAAATATATGTATATCTTATTCATATTTTGCCTACTTTTTCCCTTTCACTTTCCTAATCCCTTCTCAAATCCCCAACTAAACACAGCGTTAGCGACTATCCTTGCAAGGACAAGAATTGGTGCCCCAATATTTTTTGCAGCAAAATTTTTACTTTTGGAGACAAAAATTTAGTCTCTAAAACTCTTATATG
This sequence comes from Camellia sinensis, assembly GCF_004153795.1. Taxonomy (NCBI): domain Eukaryota; kingdom Viridiplantae; phylum Streptophyta; class Magnoliopsida; order Ericales; family Theaceae; genus Camellia; species Camellia sinensis. The sequence goes on along the minus strand of NW_021028801.1, from coordinate 10,058 downwards.
TTGTAGAGTTTTTTCATTTTATCACATTTGTCTTTAAAAATAAAAAAATAAATTGATTGATACCAATTATTTTTTGAAAAATAGATCATCTATTTCTTTAAGAAAAATACGATAAAATTAAGATGTTTTGATTATTAAATTCACTTAGTTCTTGTATGGATGATATGTGTAGACGCACCCGTGGGCCTCATGCTACAGTTCGGACTCGATTTGTGTCACGGTCCTTAATCTGAACCAAAGAGTCCAAATCCAGCAAATCGTTTTGAGAATAAGATTTTTTTAAAAGAAGTGCCAAACATGGACTGTTTTGCCAGATACAGAGTCGCCACCTAAATATTTTTTAATGGGGAAATTTAGGAAACCCTGACTCGGTGCCGAAGGCCACATGTCCGTCATCACCGAAGTTGTCTCGGCTCGGGAGCTTGGGTACGATCGGGGAAGGTCAGCTATGAGCACCCCCTTTCGCCCGGTCCGAAGACCGGCCTGTACTAACCGTGATATCTGATTTTGAAAACGTTATGTGTTCTTATCCCGGTTATTAGCCTAGAATTACTATGTTATGCCCACAACAAACAAGTATAGACTAGATTGCCTAATTTGGAAACAAGCATTGCATATCCGTTTGTTTTGAAAAGCGCTTTGGAATTTACTACTCGTAAGTAGGCTAAAACACGGATTTCAACGAGTTTTTCCAACTCAAACAATCCAACCTTCACCCACAGGCACTCAAACAGTTCATCTTACATAAGCATCTAGCCACATGGTATGCATGCTATCATGGCAACATTCGCACGCATGCAATATGCTAAGGCGAAAATACTTACATCGTACTCCGTGCCGAAACAATAAACTAGTTAGCAAACATGCATGTCCTAGCTCATGTTAAATTGCCTAATGCAACACATACAGGATGCAATCGAAGTGGGCTCGGTTAACCTAAGCATGGCATATGAAATGCGATCAATTGATGCACATATTCAATTTAGAATCGAAATACAAATGCAGTTAGCGTGATGTACCGAGCCTGATGCATGTAGTACAAATGCATGAATGCACGCATGCATAGCATAAGGTATGCTAATTTTAAAAGTGCCCTAGTCTACCATCATAAGCAGGTAAGTAAAAGGGAAGAAAGAAGTGGGGATTGGAAGACATACACACCACTCACGAACACTTATTACAGATTTGCCCTCGCTTGGAGGGACCAAATAAATATTACAAATAATTAACTACGCAAGCTAATTAAATATTACAAATTACCTAATCAGTTAACAAACTAATTTAAACTAGGAAAAACAGTGAACCGCTTCGGGAGGAGAGCCAGATGCAGCGCATGCTCGGATCCTGCTAGGAAGTGCACCGCCATGCATAGTCTGCCTCTGTTTTCCTTGATACACTCCTCTGGAGACTTCCAAAGTCTCAGGACTGCTTCTCTAGACATCGAGGAGTGCCACCGGCTGAATAGAATTACCACCAGCAGTGAATTTTGATCACCGGCACACAATTAATTCATCGGCTGGTGATTTATTGCCGGTCGGCAATGTAGACTGCCGGTCGGCAAAGAATGCCTGCAGAACCTGCAACTCACAGCAGCAAAGGACAGAACTTGCATGGCAATACAATTCAAGCAATGTATGCACCAATCATGTCCCCTATCTTATTTGTGACTCAAAAGGACATGTGCCTCGATTCTCGGACCACCAATCACGCATTTCCATGCATGA
>NW_021028798.1:0-11135 GCF_004153795.1 Camellia sinensis | reverse complement strand
CGGGTCCGCGGAGAAATCCTTTCACAAACCGCGGTAATTTTTACCCATGCTGAGATCTCATAAACTGTGGATCTCAATACACACTCTTAGGCTGTGCCAATTTCTTGCAACTGGCCATGCTACCTTGAGATGTATCAACAGACACTCCTTCTCCTGGATATCCATGTGGCCTAAGAATTTCACTCTCTCCTAGCCAGTTAACTACACACTTCCCACACTTGGCATAACAGCCGTATGGGGGCTGCTAAGCAACTCAAGCACCACTCTCAAGTTGTTACCTCGTGCTCCTGCCTTCTGAAGGCGAATAGATATGAATGTCGTCGTACATAGAAGATTTATCGTTACTACTAAAGTCCAAGAACGTCCACGGAGATTTTCTGGCTTGGGTTTCATCAAGTTGCTATAAAAGACTGCCGGCATTGGTAGTCTCCCAATGGCATCATTCCAAAGACTCTCATAATGGCCATACTTTTCTCCTTTTTTTTTGGTTGTTGGTTCGGAATGATGCTTCTTTAGGAATATCACTCCTTCGGACCTTGGGACCTATTTCATTTATACTGCGTGTGATATAATCGATTCTCTAGTTCTATCTGTAGGAATTATTCACGGGAACCTCTTCACTGGTCCAAAGTTTTGTGGCAACATCGTCATCTATACAGTGTGTCTATAGGAGGTATTAATTATTTTTTTGAGCGCCTGTATTTAGCCTGTCGATGTTCAACGGTTTCGGTAGTTGACTTATACACTCAATGCTCAAGGCAAACTCTTATCTTTTCTTTTGCATGAGGTGCTCAGTTGCTTCACCTTTTCCGGTTAATATACCTATTTTTGTTTTTTTTTTTAGCGAGAGCAATAACCCTTATCTAGTCATATTTTTATTGGTGCGTTGGGTTGACTTGTGGACTGTTTCTATATCTTATAATCCAACCTTCTGCTTTTAGGAGGGAGAAACGGTGAATGTTTAGTGCGCATTGTATGCTTATTATTTTTTCGCGTTTCTGCCTGGGTTTTGTGCCTTTGGTGGGCATCAATTAGATCTATGGAGTGGGACGTTCTAGTCTCTCTTCGTGAGTTGTGACAAACTTATTCAGGTTCTTCGGTGAAGCATCGAGGAGTGTGGGGGACCGAGCTGAATCCCCCTCTTTGTCTGTTGGGGGGGTTCACGAAGCTTGGGTCTCATCCGATCGCTCTCGTCGGATGCTCTTTGTGGGGGGCGTGCTTTGCTCAGAGAGATTGCTGAATGCAAGGTGAGAGTTTTGTTCGCACTGATGTTTCGTTCAGTGGGGTATAGTGATTCGCTCTTCGTGTGCTCGTGAGAGTGCCGATATCTCGGATAGTTGGGCAACACTAAGAATCCAACTCGGTCTCCTAAGTCAAGATGGAACCACTCGCCGCATCAAGGTAACATAACGTGACCCTCTGGCGGTAGCGGATGATCGGCTTACGTGGCCACCGGTATGACGATAGCCAGTATCCTCATGAATAGTAGCAGGTGGTCAAAGCACTTTGCTCATACTGTGCTTGAGGCACTTTGACATACGAGTATTATGCGAGGAGCCTGAGTTATGTGGGCGGGCGACGCGTTCCGGTAGTATCACAACCGTCTAGAGAGCCGTTTGTTCAGAAGGAGTCAGTGTCTCCACGTCTTCCCGGTAGAGGTGACACTGTTTACCAAATAGGGTTGTGATGGCTGATTAGGCTTCGTGGGTTCGTAGCACTCATATGCGTGGCTCATAACAGATGCATATTGGAATAGTCGTCTTGCCTGGCAGATAGCACAATAGCATGAGATGCATCGCCGTTGTCTGAGTCAAGCACATTGGTTTTCTAGCAACTCGAATTGTTTAGCGAAAATCTCAGGACAAGATATCCTGGTGTTGGGTATCCCATGATGGATCGCTGTGAGCGTGGATATTTCCTGCTCTGCGGGTTATTATTTGCTTAGTGCATTACACTTGCGCCCTGTGATTGTGCCGTGATCTAAACCTGCTCTCAACTTCCCTCGAGCAAAAGATGCTGCAATCAGACTGGGATGAGTAAGCTCCCGGATTGGCCCTCGAGGCCTGGCACAGACTGAGTTGGCTGAATAATACTCTGCGTCTTGCTTGGAACTGACGGCTCCCGTAGGAGTGGCACTGGGACGAAGGCTGTGGGAAGGCAGAAACCTTTTCTTAGAATGCCCAAGGCTATCCAACACTGTAACACGTACAAGTTGGGGATCTTGTTCCCTAAATTCTTCAAAACTCTGTACTGCTGGGCGGTCTAGCTGAAGAAGAAACAGCTCTTTGAGGCCTCCACCCTTCTGCGGGAAACCGAAACCGTTGTGACCCGGCTGCCAACTTGTAACAGGTGAAATCGCGCGCTGATACTACCTCTTCCCTTGGAGCTGCATAACGGCACTGGGAAGGTCGATGCTAGCAACTCACTTCACCCTGCGACTGCTGAGGTTGGAACCGGGGGCTCTGTCCTCCTGCCGAATCACCTGTGGCTCATGGCTTTGGTGCGTCTTTTGGCGCCTCTCGCACTCATCCTCTCCTCGCTCTTGGGTTTTGCGTGGGGCTACTTTCATGAGCTCCATGGGTGAGGCTGTTCATTTTTTGGGTTGCAGTCACACTAAATAATGTCTAAATATCTCTCGTAATGTAAGGACCCACCAAACTTCTAGACGTTGAGGCCTCCGCCTCAACTCCGCTCAAGACTCATAGCAAACTGGCGTTCTTTTCCAGACACCACCAACTCAGGTGCAAACCTGGACAACTAGTAATAAGTGGCCCAAACTCTGCCTAACAGGCGACACATGCCCTGCATGATTAAAGCCGGCTAAATCTGATCCCCATCAGCTTCTCCCTAGCCCTGCATGATTAAGATAACCTTTCTTTTCCTCGTTGATCATTCATAAAAACGCTCCCCAGTAACCACCAACACGAGCGCTCTCGTACTTCCATACCATTTGACACCGCATCTCCCTTTTAAGCTGTGTTAGGATGGCGAAGTGTCACTTCAGTGCTTTTTGGCGCGGTTTGTCTCTTCGGATGCCGTGGTGTTTGGGGAATAGCATCTCGGAACGTCTTAACTCATTTGATTCGTAGCCAACGTCATACAGCCTTCAGTGGCTCCTAGGTCGGATCCTTGCTAATTATAACTCATATTCTCTCGGATTAGACCGAAACTCCCTCTTCAATGAAAGAAGGCCCTGCCTGCAGCTACCCTGATTCCCACCTGAGAATTAGCCAAAGCCCCTGCTATGTTCCTCGTGCCAGGGGCGTAACTCATAGGCTCTGATTGAACATTAGTTTTTTGCTCGCTGGCTTCGGCCATCGGTTAGCGCTGACCAACTCCTCCTGTATGCCGAATCATTCTCTGGTTCGGTTGTAGAGGTAGCTGGGGTGTCTGCCTCGTCAGGTCTGACCACTAGCGCCTTCTTCCCGTTCCTGAGGGTGTACTATATATAAGTAGCACTGAACGTTAGCCATTCATGGAAATGTGCCGGAAAGCTAAACACTCACGTCCTATTGGTTTATTTGGTGCCTCTATTTGGAAACCAAAATAACCTTGTTTAAATATTATATGTACAAGAAAACTTTTGGGGGGTTTTCCCCCCGTAAGGCCCCACGTAAAAACAAAAGTTAAAAAACAACAATTAACAGCACTGTACGAATTCGTTTTCCCGGATATGACTAGGATCCGCGAGGCGTTCAGAGTGTGCGCGGTCAGAAAACTATGCATTGATTTCAAGGTGCGTGCTCCTTTCCAACAAAGACTCTCCCAGAAACGCCAGGATCCAAATCAACATGCCTAGAAACTACATTCCATAAACCTATATAGTCACATGAGCGAGTGTTATCAATTTAAGCAGCAGAAGCATAATGACACTACACTCTATGATGTCTCTATCAAAATGTGATGGCATAGAAGCCAGTTTGTGAATCCTAATCACTTCCACGTACCCAAAGTATTCGAACTTTCGTGTATCGCTCATTGTATAGGGGGCTCTGATACCAAGTTGTAACGCCCTCAGAATAATAAACATTAAACCATCAATTAAGACATTCATTAACGTACAAAATATCCACATACTTCCATTAATCAGAGTTTCATTACAAAAAGTATTACATGTTAACGACAAAAGAAAATGCCCTAAAGGCTTACAGCTTTCCAAGTTAACACTTGGTTACAACAAAAGAGTGCTAACTCATTTACACAATAAGCCCTTGGCTTGAATATACATGTAATACATAAAAAATATAAAGCGACAAAAGTCCGCCTGCCGCTAGCCTCCCAAGCTACGTCCTTGGAGGTGGCATGCTACCTGTACCTAAAAATGATATTCCCATATAGGGTGAGCCACAGCGCAGTAGAAATACACTAAACCAACCATGAACAATGACTAAAAAAAATTAGCAATTGATAGATGGCCAACACTGATACACCCACATAAATCACATTTTATGTCATACGACTTATGAGTCCAAGTTACTTCTCATTTTCCCTTTTTCAACAGGTAAGCATATTAGCTTTATCATCATCTCAACAGATATGCACAAAAACTAGATCCCACATTCACAAATAAGCATATAAGCTATATCCACATTCTCAACAGATATGTATAACAATTATATCCCACATTCACAGATAAGCATATAAGCTGTATCTATACTTCACAAAGATAAGCATATGAGCTCTATCTTCACTTCTCTAGACAAGCATATTAGCTATGTCTACGGAGTTCATCCCCTATCTTCTCCCAACACTATCCGGTTTAGAGGTACATCTCCCATCTTCCCCTAAACCGCGGAGTACATCCCCCATCTCCTCCTCTACACATAACGTATACAAACACATTGGTTCTATATACCATCATTCAATACATATAGTTAATGTATTCTATCAACCGTCAAATTCCATGACACATTCCATTGATTAGTTTTCGTTTGTCTAATCATCATGCATTGTCTACAACAATCACGACTATCCTTCACCGATAGCCCAAAGCAGTTATTTTCTAAATAGAAAATAAATGCACAAATGGATATTCAATCAACATTTCATTTCGGTGAGTGATAAATAATTCAACTACACCCTTTAACCCCATACATTCCCAATCTCAACATTTCTACTTCATAACCTCATTTCTCACGATTAATTAACCCAATTAATCAAACAACGTAATTAGGACATTTTCCATAATCAACATTACAACCCTTAAGGTTCCATTTTCATCAATGATTCAACATTTAATCCATTTCTCTAAGCCAAACATACATCTAGGTTTATTATAGATAAAACCCCAACTTTTGTAAAATAACACAAAAGCCCCAAACTTTCACAAAATTACCAAACCAACCCCAACATCTCAAAATACTAAAATTTAATGACAAAATCTATAGAGAGGAGTAGGATATCCCTACCTCAAATTCGGAGCCCCAAGGGAGAAGATGACAAAACCCAATGTGCTCCAAATCTCGAAATTTTCAGATTAAAATGTAGCCCTCGACGATCAACAACTTTTTTTGTGAAGGCCAAAGATGAGCAAATCACTTCTACTAGATCAAAACCTAGAGAGAAGGTAGAGTTCTAGAGTGAGAGGCTTAACAATGGTGTTTTTGGAAAAGTAGGAGAGAGAAGAGAAAGTGAAAAAGTGATTTGAAAAGTCAAAACACAGAGCTTTAACCCAGTCGCCCCGCTCGAGCGTCAAACTCCCCGCTCGAGCGTCACTCACAGACTCCCGCTCGAGCGTCAACAATCCCGCTCGAGCGTCGGATACTCACTCCCAGAACTTTTACAGAGCTAGGTCTCCGCTCGAGCGTTAACTCTCCCGCTCGAGCGTCACACACAAGAAACCCGCTCGAGCGGCCAATCCCACGCTCGACCGTCCAACACTGCACAGGAAATATTGGATGGTTGTATTCCCCGCTCGAGCGCCAAAACCCCCGCTCGAGTGGACAGGTCAAAATCTGGGCAACTAGTTTTGGTTTCTAAACTCAGCCAACCTGCAACAAACCTACCCAACACATCCTATAACTCAAATACAAAGTAAGAAAGGATGCACACAAGGTAATAATCAACTACTATCATCGACGGACACATGTCTGGATCACTGTACAACAAGGGTAAACCCGGGATCACTATAACAACCAACCCATCGGCCACAAGATTTTTATTATTTTTTAAAAAAGAAACACAAATAATAATAAAAGAGGTTAAGAAGAACTTAACGCAACCAGTAAAATACATGAAACCCCACAAATTATCCCACAAAACCCAATACGTGAAACACAAAATTGGTATTGGATTTGTGAGTTAACTCAATTTACCATGAAAAATATATGAAAAAGAAATATTTGTCAAATATAGTCCATATATGTAATTAAAAAATATATGCTGGCATGGCTATTAGAACTCTATGTAATTAAGAAAATACATGCTAACATGACTCTATTAAAAAAAGTAAGTCCTTATAATGTGCCACCTAAGCATGGGAAAACACTACTTTTAATAATATATATATTATTTATAGACTTTTCTTTATTTATTAAAAGAATTATGTACTATTCACACTTCAAATAGTAATTTTATAAAATTTTAAATTATTAAAAAATATAAATATAATTTTTTTATTATTGCATTTATTTTGGAAGTGAGATAAAAATGTGCTATAAACAGCACAGATTTTTATCCCAAATGCAATGTAACGAAAACTAGATAAAGTCATCCCAACATTCTTTCTTTTGTTTTTATGAATCCCTACAAACTTTTGATAGTGACTAAAGCAAGTTCAGATTTAATACATATTTGCTACAGTTTAAGATGTCAACTCTATGTTGAATTGAGATTTTTGGCTATCTTGCCTATTTTTATTTTACATTTTATAATATTTTTTCCTTGATTTTTTACAATATTTTTTCCTTCATTGTTGAAAAAACAAAAAAAGTAAATTTGAAAGAAAATAAATTCATTAACAAAAATTCTATTCATAAAAAATTTTGGATAAATTACAATAAACTCCATTAAACTATGACTCATTTACATTTTATCTCTTCAATTTCAAAACTCAATAGTTAACCCTCTTAAAATATTATCTTTAGATCGAGTTAGTTACCTAAAAATCCTATTTATAAATGTTATGGCAATTAAGGTCCTATCTATAAATTTTTGAACCAATAAGTCTTATTTAGTAAAACTGATAATATTATCAGGTTTTTCTCAATTTTTAAAACTAAAAACATTATCAATTTTGCACAATAATATTCCAAATAATTGTTTCACTAATTGATGGAAAAAAAGAGCATGAGATTAAACGTTTTTGCACTACAGGAAATGACAGTTTTGGCGACCAAAATATTGGTCACCAAAAGTCCCATTTTTGGTCGCCGAATGTAATTAGCGACTAAATTTTTTTGTCACCAAGTTCGTCGCCTATACCCTGTCGGCGATAGTATTGGTGACTAAACTATTTTTGGTCGCTGAAAGTTAAATATTTGGCTACTAAACTTTGGTTAGTCAGGAAAGGTGATCTTTTGGTGACTAAATTATTAGTCGCCGAAATTAAACTTTTGGCTACTAAACTTTGGTTAGTCATCAAAGGTATCTTTTGGCGACTAAAATATTAGTCGCCAAAAGTTCTCACAAAAAACTAAATTAAACTATTAGAGACTAAAATTTTAGTCGCTAATAGAATACGTACATTTAGCGACCAAATACTTTAGTCGCCAAAGGATGTCATGTTTTTAGTGACTAAAATTTTTAGTCGGCAATTAAACTTCCCTCATTCTGATTTGTTTTAGCTACCATGTGGTTTGGTCACAAAAAGCCATTTGGTTATTTTTTGCTACTAAATTATTGGTCGCCAAAACATTCGCTTACATTTTTGGCTACCAACATATTAGTCACCAAATACTATATTAATTTTTTATTTTTTATTTTTAATTTCTGAACCACCTGTATCCATTATTAGTGCAACCTGTACCCTATATAAACAATATAATCCATCAATACTGAATATATTATCAACCACTCAACAATGTGCACACATTTTACTTCCAACCATCCAAAAAATTTATATTCAACGTCCAATTCTAAATGTAATACAAATTCCATACGAACCAAGTATAATTCAACCCCAATAATTTAATTCCATACATAATAGAGGATTAACCAAATTTAATATCCAAAAGGAAATCTACATCACACCAAAAATTTATTCTGTATCGCCCCAAAAACTAATTTGTACCACGTCCAATGCTAATTTCTATCGGGCCAAATTTTGGAGATTTACCATTCCAAAAAACTAATTTGTATGAACCACTATATATACAAACGGAGATATAAAAATAATTCCCTTTCGTACTTGTCAAAAAAAGTCATATCCACATTTGTACGTCAAAAACCATCTGCAAAAAAATAAAATAATCATTAGTATTGACTAAATATTTGCCAATTTAAAATTTTTAAAAAAAAACATATTAAACTCGAAATTAAGTAATCTTTTCAAATTAATCATTAGTTTTGCATACTTGAATATATATGAAATAAAATTTTTAATGTTCAATCTGTGTACATACAACGTATGAATCTAGTTTGTTTCTTTCTTATCACATGCTTTACTCCATAAATCACCAGAAATGTGTGTTGATGAATTGTGTTGACTTTGTTTCTTTCAGGATTAATGACTGATTTTGAGCTGCTCTTTCACATTGGACTATGCCTATACTCAGGTATTTCATTAGTTTGCTCAATGGTAGAAATTAATCCTCAGTAGTCTTATGATATTAATGCAATGTAGACAGTACATATTTAAAATTAAAAAAAAAAAAAAAATAATCATGTTTATAGTTTACAAAATGTCTTCTAAAAGCTTGATGCTTATAAATGTGTAAACATGGTTATTCAGCATTTCAAACTTTCTTAAATGTTTCATCACAGGAAATGCTATTTGCTCCGTAAGGATAAGGTGTAGCTCTCTAGACTGTTTGTTGCACTGATAGAAATCTCCAACAATGCAATAGCAAAAGGAAATTAGATGCTTGAAGAACATAGAAATAGTAGCATTAGTAAAGAACTACAACTTTCTTGCCTTCTAACTTAAAATTGCAGTAGATAAAATTGCTATGAAAGTGAACTTAGAGCATACCGCATCTAGATCTATTTGAGCAACCACCACCTCAACATCCGTCAAAGAAAATTGTGAGCCTTGAGCAACCACATCCCCATTCACAACAACAAGACCCATATACAGCAACAGTAGTAGTAGAGCATCAATAAAACCATGGTGGTAGCAGCAAGTTTATAGCAAGAACATCAAAAGATCACCAGCAACATAAGAATAGCATCAACAGAGTTGTCATCTACTTCATTTAGGCAAAAATATACATCACCTGGTTTCCCGGTTATCAAAACAGAGCCAAAATAGTAGTAGTAAAATTGTAGTAACAACAACAATGAAACCAAAATAGTAACATCCATTATAACAGCAATATCAAAAGAACCAAAATCTTGCGAATTGAAAATCATCGAGATTTCCATTACATTGTAGCCAGAGGTATAAACAACTAGACTATATGTTATCTGACTCATATACGATCAAATTAAATTTGGAATGTGCAAAATTCCTTAAATAGAAGTTAGGATAACCATAAAGCTATGTCAAACATTATTAGTAAATGCCAACAATTAATTAAATTGGATTGTTTCATACAATGTAAACACCATAATTAAATTAGAAAAATACCTGATTTGACATAGCATCATTTGCTATCAAATTGTTATGTGGACGGAGGGAGAGGAGTTGCTGGAAGAGCTGCTAGGAGGAGGAGAGAGAAAGAGGGGGAGGAACATGGTTTGGCGATTGCTGCCGCCGTGGGGTGGTCGGAGGACGATGGTGGTTGCTTCGCCAGAGGAAACGACCTCGGCCACAATAAATAGGATCAAGACAGCAGTGGTGGTGGCAACCTGTGGCCGCGGCCGCGCCATTGGTGGGTGGAATTGGAGGTCAATGAGAGAAGTGAGAAGACGGTGGGTCTCTCTTCTTGCTAGAGAGAGAGGAGATGGGGGAATTGATTTACCCACGGTTTGGGTTGAAAACAAAATACATATATAATTAATATTCATTCGCGACTAAAGATTTTAGTCGCTAATTATTTTTTTAATCCGTCTGAAATTTGAAATCTCCCTCCACATATTTTAGGTTTTTGGCGACTAAAATATTATTTTGTCGCTATAAATATACTTTTGGCGACCAAACTTTTGGTCGCCAAAGATAAAAGCTGTTTTTTTTCTTTTCATTTGGCTACTAACAATTTTAGTAACTAAAACTAACTATACGGTGACAAAAATATTCTTTTGTCGCTGAAAATATACTTTTGGCGACCAAAAAAGATAAAAAAATAAATTTTTTTTTCATTCGGCTACTAAACAATTTTAGTTGATAAAACTAGCTCTACGGCTACTAAAATTTATTTTAGTCGCCAATTGTGATATTTTTAGCTACTAAAATTTTTTTTAGTCGCCAATTGTAATATTTTTAGCTACTAAATTTTTTTTAGTCACCAATAATCAATATTCCCCGACTAAAAAAAATTAGTAGCTAAATATTTGACTTTTGCCGACTAATATTATTTTTGGTAGCCAATTCCATAACTTTTGGCGACTAAATTTTTTTTAGTCGCCAAAAATGTATTTTCTTGTAGTGTTGCCTTTATATTTATTGGTTTGATTCAACTATTCAATAAAACCCATAACATTATCACTTTCTTTCCCCCCAGTTTTGCATATTAATGTTCCATCATTATGCTCCTTTATAGACACAAAATTTTTAATTTTTCACAAAAAAATAATTAAATTTTTCAATTTTTTCAAAAACAAACATTTACTCTGTTTGTTTTCAGTTTTCAGAATTCACTTTTCAGAAAATTTTACTTTTCATTTTTTGTTTTCATTGAATTTTTTTAATATTTTAATATTTTTTTTAATTTTTAGATACATTTAACATAAATATACTTAAAAAGTATAATATTTGTGGAAAAAATCTTTAAAAAAATCACTAAATACCAAAAATATAAAATAAACAAAAAAAAAACAGTACATTTTTCATATTTTTGTGTATTTATTAATTTCTTAAAATATTTTTTCACAAATAT
>NW_021028795.1:0-15235 GCF_004153795.1 Camellia sinensis | reverse complement strand
TTTTCACTTTTTCTTTTTTTAATCAAACCCTAAGATCGCGAGACTCTCTCTCTCTAACCTTATATTTCTCTCTAAGAATTGATCCTCCTAGACAGTGTGAACCTAGCCTAGGGCCCTTTTTAAAAAGATAGAGGGCGTTGAGCAGCTTTGAATTTAATCTGAAAAAAGTTTGAGATTTGGAGCACGTTGATTCTTCGAGTCTTCATCTCCTTTTGGCTCAAACTTCTGAGGTAGGGATATCCTACTCCTCTCTATGGATTTTGTCTTTAAATTTTGGTTTTTTGAGACGTTGGCGTTGGTTTTGGTAAATTTTGTGAAAGTTTGGGACTTTTGTGCAATTTTACCAAAAGTTTCGGGGTTTATTTATAATAAACCCTAGATGCATGTTTGGCATCGAGAAATGGAATTGAATGTTGAAATTATGATGAAAATGGGAGCCTAAGGGTTGAATGTTAATTATGGGAATTGGACCGCTAATTACATTGTTTAATAATTGAGATAATTTAATTGAGAAGAATGAGGAAATAAAGTTTGATTGAATATCCATTGTGCATTTATTTTCTGTTTAGAAATAACTTGCTTTGGTCTATCGGTGGAGGTATAGTCGTGATTGTTGTAGATCAATTGCATGATGATTAGGCAACACTGAAACTAATCAATAAAGTGTGCAAGGAACGTGACGGTTATTAGAATACATAAACTATTATTGTATTGAGTGATTGTTATTATGAACCAATGCTGTTTGTATACGTTTATGTTAGAGGAGGAGGATGGGGTATGTCTCCTCGCGGTTTAGGGGAAGATAGGGGACTGACCTCTAAACGGATAGTGTTGGGAAGATTTAGGGGAATGAACTCCGTAGATACAGCCTCATATGGCTTCGTCTTAGAGAAGTGAAGATTAGAGCTTATATGCTTATCTTTTGTGAAGTGTGATAATGCTTATATGCTTATCTATGATATTGTGGTGTATACATTCTGTTGTAGAATGTTTCTGGATAAGCTTATATGCTTATCTGTGGATATTGTGTATTATCAATCTGTTGTAGAATGTGGACATAGCTTATTTGCTTATCTGTGGAATGTGGATATATTGGTTGTTATACATATCTGTTGAGAATGTGGGTTAGTGCTATATGTCTATCCGTTGAAAAAGGACAAAAAATGAAAGGAAACGACTCATAAGCCAGTATGACATAAAATATGTGATTATCGTGAAATGTATCATGTTGGCCATCTATCAATTTGCTAATCTTTTAGTCATTGTTCATGGTTGCGTTTAGTATATATTCTACTGCGGCTCGTGGCTCACCACTATTATGGGAATATTCATTTTCAGGTTACAGGAAAGCATGCCCACCCTCCAAGGACAATGCTTGGGAGGCTAGAGGCGGACTAACTTTTGTCAGTTTTAACCTTTTTGATGTTTATTACATGTAAATTCAAGCCAAAGGGCTCTAATGGTGCATGAGGATTAAGTACTCTTTGGTGTAACCAGTGTTAACTTGGAAAAGCTGGTAAGGCCCTCGTAGGGGCATTTGCTTGGTTGTTAACATCTGTAATACTTTTTGTAATGAAACTCTGAGAAATTGAAAGAATGTGGAACTTTTGAATATTCAATGCTGTGCCTTTATTTGTTGGGATTTAATGTTATTATTTTGGGCCGTTTACATACGCTCTATTTGGAAACTAAATAAAAAAAAAAGGAAATTGAATAGAAAAGAAAAGTGAATAAAAATCGAAGTTGAATAAAAATTAAAAATGAGTTGCATAAAATTAAAAATGAAAGTTCATTCAAGAAACGCTATACCTTAACGATTTATTTTGGAAATTAAATAAAGAAATGAAATTGAATAGAAAAGGAAATTGAATAAAAAGGAAGTGGAATAAAATACAAATGGAAGTTGCATTAAAATTAAAAAGGAAGTTCATTCAGAAACCACTATACCTTAACTATCTATTTGGAAATATTAAATAAGAAATGAAATTGAATAGAAAAGGAAATTGAATAAAAATGGAACCGGAATAAAAGTAAAAATGGAAGTTGCACAAAATTAAAAATGGAAGTTCATTCAAGAAACAACTACACCTTAACGATCTATTTGGAAATTAAATAAAGAAAGGAAATTGAATGGAGATGGAAATTAAATAAAAATAGAAGTTAAATAAAAATAGAAGTGGAAACTGCCTAAAATTAAACATAGAAATTCATTGAAGAAACCACTATACCTTAACGATCCATTTGGAAATTAAAAAAAAAAGGAAATTGAATGGAGTTGGAAATTTAATAAAAATAGAAGTTGAACAAAAATAGAAATGGAAACTGCATAAAATTAAACATGGAAGTTCATTAGAGAAACCACTATACCTTAACGATTTATTTGGAAATTAAATAAAAAAATGAAATTGAATAGAAAAGGAAATTGAATAAGAATGGAAGTGCAATAAAAATCAAAATGGAAATTTCATAAAATTAAAAATGGAAGTTCTTTCAGCATACCATTATACCAAAACGATCTATTTGGAAATGAAATAAAAAAGGAAAATGAATAGAAAAGGAAATTGAATAAAAATGGAAGTTGAATAAAAACAAAAATAGAAGTTGCACAAAATTAAAAATGGAAGTCTATTCAAGAAACCACTATACCTTAACGATCTATTTGGGAACTAAATAAAAAAAAAAATGGAAATTGAATAAAAATGGAAGTGGAATAAAAATAAAAATGGAAGTTGCATAAAATTAAAAATGGAAGTTCATTCAAGAAACCACTATACCATAACGATCTATTTGGAAATTAAACAAAAAAGGAAAAGGAATAGAAAAGGAAATTGAATAAAAACAAAAATAGAAGTTGCATAAAATTAAAAATGGAAGCCTATTCAAGAAACCACTATACCTTAACGCTGTATTTGGAAACTAAATAAAAAAAAGGAAACTGAATAGAAAAGAAAAGTGAATAAAAATCGAAGTTGAATAAAAATAAAAATGGAAGTTGCATAAAATTAAAAATGAAAGTTCATTCAAAAAACCACTACACCTTAACGATCAATTTGGAAATTAAAAAAGATATGAAATTGAATAGAAAAGGAAAGTGAATAAAAATGGAAGTGGAGCAAAAATACAAATGTAAGTTGCATAAAATTAAAAACGGAAGTTCATTCAAGAAACCACTATACCTTAACTATCTATTTGGAAATTAAATAAAAATGGAAATTGAATAGAAAAGGAAATTGAATAAAAATGGAAGTGGAATAAAAATAAAAATGGAAGTTGCATAAAATTAAGAATGGAAGTTCATTCAAGAAGCCACTACACCTTCACGATCTATTTGGAAATTAAATAAAAATACAAATTGAATGGAGATGGAAATTGAATAAAAATAGAAATGGAAACTGCAAAAAATTAAACACGGAAGTTCATTCAAATAACCACTATACCTTAACGATCTATTTGGAAATTAAATAAAAAAAAGAAATTGAAAAGAAAAAGGAAATTGAATAAAAATAGAAATGGAAACTGCATAAAATTAAACGTGGAAGTTCATTCATGAAACCACTACACCTTAACGATCTATTTGGAAATTAAATAAAACAGGAAATTGAATGGATATGGAAATTGAATAAAAATAGAAATGGTAACTGCATAAAATTAAACATGGAAGTTCATTAGAGAAACCACTATAAGTTAACGATCTATTTGGAAATTAAATAAAAAAATGAAATTGAATAGAAAATGAAATTGAATAAGAATGGAAGTGGAATAAAAACCAAAATGGAAGTTGCATAAAATTAAAAATAGAAGTTCTTTCAACATACCACAATACCATAACGATCTATTTGGAAATGAAATAAAAAAGGAAAATGAATAGAAAAGGAAATTTAATAAGAATGGAAGTTGCAACAAAAATAGAAGTTCCATAAAATTAAAAATGGAAGTCTATTCAAGAAACCACTATACCTTAACGTTCTATTTGGAAATTAAATAAAAAGAGGAAATTTGAATAGAAAAGGAATTGAATAAATGGAAGTGGAATACAAATAAAAATGGAAGTTGCATAAAATTAAACAATGGAAGTTTCATTGCAAGAAATCAAAATACCATACACGATCTATTGGAAATTAAATAAAAAAGGAAATGAAATAGAAAAGGAAATTGAATAAAAACAAAAATAGAAGTTGCATTTAATTAAAATGGAAGCCCATTTCAAGAAACCACTATACCTTAACGATCTATTTGGAAAACTAAATAAAAAAAAGGAAATTGAATAGAAAAGAAAAGTGAATAAAATGAATTTGAATAAAATAACAAAAATGGATTGCATAAAATTAAAAATGAAAGTTCATTCAAAAAACACTACACTGACCTCTCTTAACGCCTGGCTTACTCTATTCATACTAATGTCACACGTGAATAAATTCGAGCGCGAGAGATTTGGATCTATGTATGTGAAACCGAACATATTCCTTAAATTGGTATACGTTCGGCACTCATCATCATTCAACTCTAAGAAACCACACATGAAGGGTATCTATTAGCTAAAATGAGGAGCCTCACATTTTACTTTATTTCAAATTTGATTATTATCTTTTGTCAATATAATAAAGAATGGAAATTTGAATATACAAAAAGAGAAAATTAGTAATATCATAAAATGGAAGGTATAACGATAGATATTGAAGAATCTTCAGAGAGTTGGCAAATCATTACACGTAAACCAACTACACCTTAACGATATATTTGGAAATTAATAAAAATGCCACAATGTGATGAGAAGCGTAGATGTAGAAATTATCAAAAGAAGAACCTAGATGATTGGACAGGACTGCAAAAAATTAAACATGGAAGTTAATATCAAATAACACATACCATTAAAACGATCTATTGAAAAAATTAAGGAATACAAAGAGGCCGATTTAGTAAATGTTGAAAAAGAAGAGGAATTTCGAATACTAATATTACTGAGAAGATAGGGTATAAACTGTTGTAATAATCTATAATATCGATCGCGAGAAGAGGGTAGGTGACATGAGGAGTTCAAGAACCACTAACATCAGTACGTAGAATTCGATTCGTTACCAGTTCACGGTGGATTCTAGTGTCGGCGCAGTTTATATGTGAAATCAGGAATATTGTCAGTAGCGATGGACGAGTAGATCTAAGATGAATACAGATACGGTGAGATAATAGAGGTTAGAGTGGGAGACTGACGGATAGAATGAGAGTTGTTGAGGATAGCTTCACTGAGCCGTGAAATACAGTCAGATATGTCGCCTTTTTTTTTATGTATGTGGTTATGCGTCATGTCGAGATTTAAGAGGGTTATGAAACTGATATAGAAATGAGGAACAGGAGAAAGGTCGTGTTGATAAAGAAAATAGGAAAGATAGAGGAAAATAAAAAAATACAATAGGAAAGATATGCAATAGAAGCTGAAGATAGTTGCAGAGAGCGTTGTTTCCGCAGACGTATTTACCACAGTTGGGTATGTATGGTGGCACGTCACCGTAACGAGACTACTGAGATTGTGAAGAATAGAAAATATATAAAAAGAAAATTGAAAAAATGATATATTGGAGAACACCGGAATCTGGACTACAGAAATCGCAGAAAGTGTGGACATTACAAACACCAAATTCAGCAATAGTTGCATAAAATTAAAACATATGAAGGTCGCTTAACGTTCGCCGAAACCACTATACGCCGAGCGGTGTTATGGGCTGGCCTCAGTTATAAACGAATCTTAATTTTTTTCTTCGTCTTGGGCAAATTAAAGAACTCTTAACATAAGTAAAAAAAGGAGCATATGAAATCTTGTAGTGAAAGAGATAATATCATAGGAATAATTAAATGGAAGTACTAGTCAATCTAATAAGATATATAAAAGGTGGAAGTTTGTGAGTTTTTTAAGCTGAATCGTAGAGATAAATAGTCTCTATATAACAAAAAAATAGGACTGACAATTTTTGGTAATCCTTTAGATATAGGGGAAATTGTCTCTGAAAAGGAAATTGACCTTGTTTTGTACAATAATAAATAAAAATAGAAAATAGATTTGCAAATAAATTAAAAATTTGGAGACCTATATTCAATAGTTTGAAGACATTCACTATTCTTATTATTTAAGCCTTAAGTTCATCAGCTCACACATTTCTCCACGCTTTACTCGGAAACTTTAATTATAGATAAAAAGGAATTGAATAGAAAGAAAAGTGAATAAAAATTGAAGTTGAATAAAAATAAAAGTGAGGTTGCATAAAAATTAAAAATGACAAGTTCATTCAAGAAACCGCTATAACCTTAAGACTATTTGGAAATTAACATAAGAAATGAAATTGATAGAAAAGGAAATTGAATAAAAATGGAAGTGGATAATAAAAATACAAAATGGACAGTTTGCAATAAATTAAAACGGAAGTTTCATCCAAGAAACCGCACTATACTTAACTATCTATTTGGAAATTAAATAAAAATGGAAATTGAATAGAAAAGGAAATTGAATAATAAAATGAAGTGGAGATAAAAATAAAAATGGAAAGTTGCATAAAATTAAGAATGTGAAGTTCATTCAAGAACAGCCACCACCTAATCACGATCTATTTGGCAATTAAATGAAAAATGCAATTCTGAATGGAGGAATAGGAAAATTGAATAAAAATATAAATGGAAACTCAAAAAATTAAATCATGGACAGTTCATCTCAAATAACCACTATACCTTAACGATCTATCTTGGAATTAAATAAAAAAAGAAATTGAAAAGAAAAAGGAAATTGAAAAAATAGAAAGCAAACTGCATAAATTTAAAAGTGGAAGTTCAATTTCAGAAACCACTACACTTAACGATCTATTTGGAATTAAATAAAACAAGAAATTGATATGGGATGGACAATTGAATAAAATTAGAAGTTGAATAAAATAGAAATGAAACTGATAAATATTAACATGGAAGTCAATTAGAGAAACACTATAATCTTAACGATTTTATTTGGAAAATTAAATAAAAAATGAAATTGAATAGAAAAGGAATTGAATAAGAAATGGAAGTGCAATAAAAATCAAAAATGGAAGTTTGCATAAAAATTAAAAAATGGAAGTTCTTTCAACCAGGCCATATACCATAAACGATCTATTTGGAAATGAAATAAAGAGGAGAAATGATAAAAAGGAAATTTAATAAAATGGACAGTTGAATAAAACAAAAAATAGAAGTTGATAAAATCTAAAATGAAAGTCCTATTTCAAGAAACATATACTTAACGATCCTAATTTGGAAACTAAATAAAAAAAAAGGAAATTGAATAAAATGGAAGTGGAATAAAAAAAAAATGGAAGTTGCATAAAATTAAAAATGGAAGTTCTTTCAAGAAACCACTATACCATACAGATCTATTTGGAAATTAATAAAAAGGAAATGAATAGAAAAGGAAATTGAATAAACAAAAAAATAGAAGTTGCATAAAATTAAAATTGGAAGCCTACTTTAAGAAAAACCACCTTATACTTTTAAACGATCCTATTTGGAAACTAATATAAAAAGGAATTGAAATAGAAAGAAAAGGAATAAAAAATCGATAGTTGACAATAAAAAAAATGGAAGTTGCATAATAATTAAATGAACAGTTCATTCAAAAACACCATACAACCTTAAGATCTATTTGGAAACTTTAAATAAGAATGAAAGATTGAATAGAAAAAATGGAAATTGAATAAAAATGGAAGTGGAACAGAAATAACAACAGGAAGTTGCTAAATATAAAACGAAGTTCATGCAAGAAACCACTTTACCTTACTATCTATTTGGAAATTGAATAAAAATGAAATGAATGGGATTGTACATGGAAGGGAAAATAAATAAAGCATAAATTAGAATGTTCATTGAAGAAACACTACGACTTAAGATCTATTTGGAAATAATTAAAATGCAAATTGAATGGAGATGGAAATTGAATAAAAATAGAAATGGAAACTGCAGAAAAAATTAAACATGGAAGTTCATTCCAATAACCACCATACCTTAACGATCTAGTTTTGGAAATTAATAAAAAAGAATGTGTAAAAGAATGGAATTGGAATAAAAAATAATTCAAATGCATAAATTAAACGTGGAAGTTCATATCAATGTCAAACCTCACTACACCTTAACCATAACATTAATGCATTTAATAAAAGAAAACAGAATCATTTGAGTTTATTCATGCAGAGTATTTTATTTGAAAGAGCATACATGATACATCTCTGCAACATCAAAATAATGCCCTATGGGCTTTACATCTTTCAAGCTAACACTTGACACAATAAAGGATGAGTACTAACTCATTTACTATAGTTAGCCTAGGCTTGAATGTTTTACATGAAATCTCAAAATAACAAAATAAAACATATAAAAAGAAGACAAGTCTTCAAAATCCCCAAACATCAAATCCTTCCAGGCTAAGTCCGTGGAGGTAGCTTCAACTGAAACCTGAAATGATGTCCATAACAAGGGTGAGCCACAGCCCAGTAGAAAATACTAAACAATATAAGCATTGAATAAAGCATAGCATTCAATAGATGGTTTAACCTAAGATAATCAATTTTACGACATCCTCATGACACTAGTTAAGACACTTTCACTTCCATTATTATCAACATGGCTGCAGAAACTGGCCAAACTACAACAGTGAATTATAATATATCATGATTCACATTACTTCAATAATCAACAAACAAATGAGACTCATGCTCATATCAAAAACCTTCATACTGTTCCCATTTGAATACACATTTTAGTGTTGTATCAATAATCATGTAAAAACACTTCATATATATAACACACATAAAAATGGTGCTAATGGAGTCCATCCTATCTCCTCAAACGAAAATCCGGTTAGGAGGTCCATCCCCTATCTTCCCTTAAACCGTGGAGTACATCCCTATCTCTCCACAACAATATTGAGCAATATTGCAATGCTCAACGACAATACAAGTTTTTTCAATGTTTTATTGCAATAGTTCAAAATTAATGACTTAACCTGTGAATTATATGTTAGTTATTCTAATCCACATCAATGTCTTACCAACATGCACGAACTATGCCTACATCTCACCGAGCCCAAACAGTTATTTCTGACTGGAAATAAATATATCAAACAATTCAATAGGTGAGTGATTTAAATCATCATCTACAACAGCCATTATCATGATTCAACTCAATTTCATGAATTTCACCACATTCTCCCAATTCCTTAAATTATTACTACAAATTAATTTAGTAATATCAACTAGGGTTTTTCCAAAATTTCTCAAGTAATGTCCCTAACATCTTATCAAATACTCGAAAATTAGAAACAAGATATAAAAATAGAGTAGGAAATCCCTACTCTCGAAGATCAATAACCTATAGGAGAAGATGGAGATGATGACCAAATCCAATGCTCCAAATCCCTCAATTTTCAGATTAAAAGAAGCTCAACTCGAAGACTCTACCTTTCTTCAAATAAGCTAAGGTAAGACTCACTAAGGATAGATCAATCTTAGAGAGAAGGTGATAGAGGAGAAGAGAGAAAAACTACTCCAAGGGGCGGTTTTTATAGAGGTTATGAAAGAAAAGTAGGTGCAAAAAGTGATCCAAAAGTGAAATCACGGACTGATATAATCGACTCTACGCGTCGAGCGTAGAAAGCCCGCTCGAGCGAAGACACAGAATCATGCTCGAGCGTGAAGAAGACGCTCAGAGCGCGTTGCACAGCGCTTCAGAGAAGTTTTTGCAGGCGCTGGGACCCGCTCGAGCGTCAACGCGAGCGGGAGCAAAACAGGGATACGCTCGAGCGTAAATACATCGTCGAGCGGAAGAACTGAAGAGCAAATACTGGGAATGGAAATCACGCCTCGAGGTAAAGATTCCGCTCGAGGCGAGAAGAACAACGAAGGCACCGCTCGAGCGTTAAAACTTCCGCTCGAGCGTGCAAGGCCAAAATCTGGCATCACCTACTGTGGCATCCAATCAACCAGACCTGTAATGACCGGCCAACCGCTGAACCTATACTTCAAATACAAAAGAGATAAAGGACAACAACAACATAAGTAATGAACAAGTCACAGAACTAAGTCGGATACAATAATTTTAAGAGAAAGACCGGGGTCGCTTTAACCTCCCCTTCCTTAAAAAGAATTTTTCGTCCCCGAACATTAAGCAGAAGGTTTCGAAAAAACAAGTTTTTCTCACATTCCAACCATATGATAACTCACTAATACCCTTGAGCCACACCGGCCATTCATCTCTTAACAAAGGGATGCCAATATGAAAACTAACATATATTTCAACCTGCATTACACTATGCAATTTTCTTTCAATTTTCAACAATTTTCAATATATTCAATATATACACTGTTTCATTACTTTCCATTTCGAGGAAGTTCAAAATATTTCCCGTTAACGCAAAACATCTAAATGTTTTAACAGCTTAAGACTAATATAAAAAAGCTTTAAAGTTCGACAATTATTAACAAAATCTACTACAAGTTACAAATCATAACCATGTCCGGATATTTCTGCGCGACTTCCAACTCACGTTCCCATGTGGCTTCTCCACCCCGTGATGTTTCCCAACTTTCACTAATGGAATGGTCTTGCCTCGCAAGAACTTGATCCCCGCTTTCCAAGACCTAACGGTCTCTCCTCATTCACGAGAACATCTCCTCATCACTATTAAATCGGTCAATCAAATACATGTGATGGTATCGGCTTCATACTTCCGAAGCATACTCAGCAGAAACGACGTCATGTACTCGGACAACTGCGGCGGTCAACGCTAAAGATAAGCAGTCTCGCCAATCTCTCAAGGGATCTCAAAGGACCAATGAATCGAGGGGACAACTTTCCCCTCTTCCCAAACTCATCAGGCTCGCCTAGGTGATATCTTCAGAAGACATGATCCACTACTCAAACACAAAGGTCTCTCCTACGTCGGCATAAGATTTTGGACGACTCTGGGCTGTAACAGCCTCTTACGGATAAGCTCACTTCTCGTCGTTTCCACTAACATCCGGCCCAACAGAGGGCATCACCACCTCGGCCCAACAAACAGGAGACCTACACGGTCGGCGTATAAGGCCCTTCAACGGTGCCATACCGATACTAGAACTGGAAGCTGTTGTCTGTAGGCAAACTCCACTAATGGAAGTGCCTCTCTCCCATGACCGCTAAAGTCAAAGACAAATCCCGAAGCCATATTTCAAGGGATCTGAATAGTAAGCTTCGGACTGCCCATCAGTCTCGAGGATGATAAGCTGTGGCTAAAGCTCACTTAGTCTAAGGCGCCTGGCAAGCTCTGCCATAATCTGGCAGTATAAACGAGGTCCCTATCGGAGGACGGATCGGTCACTGGAACCCCGTGCAAATCTACTATGGTCGAATATACAGGTCGGCAAGATGATCTAACTGAATCTCTAAACAGTCATAGGAATGAAGTGCGCCGACTTAGTCCACGGTCTAAACCAACCAGCCAAATACATCACTGCCTGTCCGTTGAGTCTCGGAGACTACAACGAAGTCCTACGTGACATGTCCCACTTCCACTTGCATAGGCAAGGGTTGCAAAAACCGTGCCTCGTGATTGTTTCGGGCCTTCACTTGCTGACATAGTAGGCACTTATAGACCGAAAGCTGGCCATCTTCTTCATACCCGCACCAAAATGGTGACCCAAATCTCGATACATCTTAGTAGTCCCGGATGCACGCGCAAGGTGAATGATGAAAGCTCTCGGAGAACTCCATCTCGATGAGA
The DNA here is from genome assembly GCF_004153795.1 of Camellia sinensis. Lineage (NCBI taxonomy): Eukaryota > Viridiplantae > Streptophyta > Magnoliopsida > Ericales > Theaceae > Camellia > Camellia sinensis. The sequence goes on along the minus strand of NW_021028795.1, from coordinate 3,471 downwards.
CTCCGGCACAAAAGACGGTTCGGTATCTTCAACTCGGTCGGGATACCGTCACACTTTCTCACCTCACAGAATTTCTCGGAGGTTTGATTCTTACCTCAAGGTCGCCTCTGAGCTCTAACACTCGAATTCAAAGTGTAGGTTTGGCAACAACAGAAAACAAAGCCGCAGCTCGACGGATTGCCCAGAAGGAAATCAAACTTCCAAGTGCCCTAACAATGATCCGCATCTCGGGATGGCTATATAGCTAATGTCACACAACAGGTTTTCCTGCTAAGGGGTCGGCACGCACATTGGGCCTTTCCCCGCGTGATAATGCAATTCAAAGTCATAATCCTGCATAAATTCATCCACCTCCTCTGGCGCTCAAGTTCAAGTCTTTCTGTTGTGAAAGATATTTAGACTCTTTAATCGATCCGCAGAATATCGAACTCTCAACCGTAAAGATAATGTCTCCATTTTAGGCAAATATCCAGCTGCTACTCTAATCATGCGTTGGGTAATTCTCTCGTGAACTATTTAACTGACGTGAGCCATAGGCAACCACTTTCCCTTTCATCAACACACAACCAAGAACCCTCTCGTGAGGCGTCACAAATAGACTGCATAACCCACCCTCTCTCGGAAATAATCAAGACTGGAGCAGTGGTCAGCTTCTAACTTTCACTCCTGGAACGACTTTTCACAAGTCTCACTTCAAAACAATTTTGACTCCTTCCGAGTCAAACTAGTCAAAGGCGAAGCTAATCTGGGAAGAAATTCTTAAAACCGGCGTAATCCAGCTTAATCCAGAAACGGCGGTGCTCAAACACACTCTTAGGCTGCACCAATTTGCACGTCTCTGTCTTGGATGTATCAACAGACTACCCCTTCCTAGAAACTACATGGCCTAAGAACTTTACTCTCTAGCAGAACTGCACACTTCCAAACTTAGCATAAGTGATGGCTTCTAAGTAAATAGCAGCCACCTCGAAGTGTTCCTCGTGCTCTTCTCTGAAGGTGAATAGATAAGGATGTCGTCCAGCGAAGACGACTACAAGCGATCTAAGAATTTCCGCCGGATATCCGGTTCATCATATCCATAAATACTTACTGCCGGTGCATTGGTGAGCAAATGGCATCACCAAAAACTCATAGTGGCCATAAACGCGTACGGAATGCCCGTCTTTGGAATATCCCTCCTCCCTGACTCTCAACTGATGATACCTGATCTCAAGTCTATCTTCGAGAAAACAACGGAACTTTCAACCTGTGAACAGATATCTATCGGGGCATGGGTACTTTTCTTAAACGTAAAGCCGATTCAATTTCTCCGGTAATCTATCAAGTCTCAAAGCACGCACTTCTTTTAACAAAGAGGGCCGGTGCTCCCAAGGCGAAACACTAGGAGTTAAGCTTTTATAGCACTCCTGGAGTTGGACTCCACTCAACTAACTCGCTGGGGCAAAACGATAAGGGTGCCATAGAAATCGGCGCCGGTGCGGGCACTAAGTCAATAGAGAATTCAATCTCTGATGCGGTGGGCAACCAACAAGAATCTCGGAAAAAACGTCCGAGTACTCACACCCACCTCTTGGCAACACAATCTGAGTCTGCCGTCTTCACTAATCGAGAGGTTAGCACAGTAGAACCAGCAAAGCTCACATGTCCTCGTGGGAACATACCCGGGTGGCACAAACATTAGCAACACGGTCCCCAGAAATGAAAACCTCACCATTCACGGTAACAAAAGTGACTCTCTGGCGGTAGCTCAATAACTGCCCGGTTGACGATAACAGTCATACCCAAAATAAATCGAAACCTCTCATAGGCATAACTACAGGAAATGGGATTCTATGGTATCAAACCTTATATCAAAACTAAACACGGTGTTTTCAAATCATTCACGCCCCAAGAGGGCGACACTACACAATCAGGAGCTGCTTCAACTGTGCTAACTCGCAACTCCAAAACAGTGAAACTCGCAGACACAAAGGAATGAGATGCACCGTATAAAATCAAAACATTACAACCGAGTTTGCAAACAAGAAAGTACCTCTCCAACAGATGAGCCGGTACAAGATCCTGCGCGGTAACAGCATACACGCGTTCCCAGATGACCTCTGATGCAACCTGCTCCCCCTAAGGAGCATAAGATTGGCTGTGACCGACTGAGACGATGAAGCCCCTGAATTGGCCCTCGAGGCTGACCTGACTGAGCTGGCCTGTTTGACCTTGAATGCGCCTCACGAAGATGCACCGGTGTGCCACCCAACTGTGGCAAATACCTTTCATATGCCTGGCGACCAACACTGATAACACAGAGTTGGCTGGCCTCTGACCTGACTCTGGCTCTGAGATCGAGCCGCAGATGATGCTGCTCTCTGCACTCTCCCTCTGAGGACACAACTGGAGACTTGTGGCCAGCTTGGCGCACAACTTGAGCAGGTAAAGTCTCCTTGACTGCCTTTCCCCGAACTAGCCTCGCACAAGGAAAAGTCGATCTTGAAAGCTTACTCTGAGCTGTTGCGGGGATTCAAAGCTTCTGTCTCCTAACATGCACTCTGACCATCCTGACTCCTTTGGCGGCTTCTGTCCTTCCTCCTCTCCTGCATCATGATTTCATGTGGGGCTGCAGCATCAATCCAAACGCCATAATCCGAATCATAGTTCACAACTCTCAGCTTGAGGCAACGCCTCAACTTCTCTCAAACTCATAACGGGCGTTCCTCAGACGCAACCAATTCAGGTGGCAAACCTGGACAACTAGTAAATCGCCAGCCTCAACTGGCCATTGAAGAATCGACTGCTTAAGCTGCAGAAAATCTGGTCTCATCAGCTTCGTCTAACTGCCTGGAGATAAGAACTTCTTCTGGAAAGCATTCACAAAGCCTCCATGTACCTCCTATACGCCCTTAGTGAACTTCCACATGCGCCGCATCCGCCTTCAACTGGATGATGCTAAGGTCAACTTCAACCCCTCGTTTCGTTGCCAAGCATCTCAAACGTCTTCGTTGTCTGTTGAGCCTTTCATATGCTTAAGCGCTCTTTAGGATCCCGATAAATCGTCCGGATTAACCGGAAGAATCTCTTCAAGAAGGAAGGTCCTGTCTCAGCTGCCTTGATTCCAGCTCTACAGGATACCCAAGCTTTCCTCTGCTAATCGTTCTGGCAAGGCACCCATAGCCTGCTGACCTACTGGCTCGGCACATTGGCCTGCCCCAAACTCCCTCCTGCATTGCCGGCTCTCCGCCTGTAACGGTACTTCTTCCTGCTGCGAGGTCTACCAGAGTGCCTAGCACCTCTTCCTCGTCTGACATCCTATAAAGGCAACACAGAGTTAGCACATTCATAATGTGCCGAAACTAAACTACTCACGTCCTAATGCCTGACACTGTAATTTCACTCCACATAGCACATAAACACTAAAGCCTTACGAATTTCATTTCCGGATAATAATAGTCCGAGGCGTTACTAGAGTTCGGTTAGAAACAG
>NW_021028794.1:0-15646 GCF_004153795.1 Camellia sinensis | reverse complement strand
ACTATTGACCCACACAAACACATAGATTCACCTTCACCAGCTACTGGAGTTCTAAGAGGTTGGTTTTTGAAGTTTGGAGCTGTTTCAACCTAGAAGGAGCTGTTGGAGCACATGTTAAAGGGGTCTTCAAGGGTAAGAATCTTAGCCTTATTCCCCATTTTTGCATTGTATTTCTACCTATCTTAAAATCGTTTTTGAGCTTTAGTGTAAATACAAAAAAAGTTCATATTTTTTAACCCTCTTGATTGTTATTAGAGTGTTTTGTGGTTTGAGGGTGTTTGACCCTCTTAGGCCTTGATAGGCCTCAATGTTGTTTGCTATTTTGTGCAGTTCGAGACTTTGGTTTTGGCCCTCTTCACCACTGAAATTGAGGATCAGGTGGTAAAGATGTGCCTTGAAGTCTCCAAAAGGGGAGGGCCACCCCGCTCCCTTTGTGTCCTTGAAATGGACCATTTTGGCCTCTTGAGGGGAGCATCTAGCTAAGCTTCATGTATGACCATGCTTGGCTGTTTTTGTGCCTAATATGTCATAACATACCTCTGTTTATGTTGGTTTTGGATACACCATGCATTGCTTAGCATACTACCATGTAATGGCCTTGTAATTGCCTTAATATGCCTTATTGTTGTAAGCCTTTGTTCAAAGTATGTTTAGGCTTAGTCTTGTGAAAGCTTTTGTGCATATTTTGCCATTTATAGGTCTGTCCATGGTGTTGGGTCGAGATTTGGCATGCTTAGTAAGCCCTTTGCATTACGGCTTGTTGGCCCTTAAGTGTGTAATGATATAACATGACATTTTTGGTATTGAGTTTGGTGATTTAGGACCATCCCCATGTCATTTCAGGTGTCCCATTTGCAGCCTAATGTTTAACCTTGGATGTGTCTCAATGCTTTAACCAAAGTTGTGTAAGTATGCTCCATGTTTTGCCATGCACATGCCTTTGAATTTGAGCCCTTAGATGCCATCTAAGAGTCCCCTTTGCATGGTGCGTAGGTCCTGTCTAACTAGGTTTTTAAGTCCCCTTAGCCTCGTTGAGGCTTGGTTGACTTAGTCATGGTCAAGTCCCTTTGACTGCGTTCAAGCTACTTGGGACCATTTGCATGCTTAATGTTTAGGCCTATCTTGTTGCTTGGTTTGACACCATCCTAACATGATTTTCAATGCTTACTTGCATTCTATATGTCCATGATTGCCTCACTCAAATGTGCTTAGAAATAGCCCTTTGATGCTCAAGCATTTGGGCCTTAACATGTGATGCGTGTATGTGTATTTGCGTCCCTTGTTTTGTCACTTTAGCCACGTTTGGGCCTTATTAGGAGCTGCTAAATCATGTCTAAGCCCACTTTTCATTAGTTTGCATGCCTCATTTTGCTTGTACGCTTGCAGTAAGTTCCTCGCCATGCCATGTTGCATCTTAGCTTGTATGCCTAGGTTGCATTGCATCTTGCATGCATGCCTTGTTCCTTGGAATTGGTTGATAGGAATTGGGCCTTGGCTTGCTTGTTTTGGTTTGCATTTCAGTTTGACATGAAAAATTGCACACTGATTCTTTGGGCTATCATGCATGGAAATGCGGTGATTGGTGGTCCGAGATCAGAGACACATGCCCTTTGAGTCGATTACCATGAATAAGGGCATGATTGGTGATATATGCCTTTGAATTGCTTGCTGCCCATGCTTTGCCTTACCCTCTGTTGCTGTCAAGTTGCAGATTCTGCAGGAAACACTCTGCCGACCGGCAGTGCCAAGTGCCGACCGGCCAAGTCCTTTCTCTCCGCTGGCTTCATCAATGCGGTGGCCACATGACACTGCCGTTGGCATCCATCAGGCCGGTGGTGTCCCAGCATCCAGAAAGAAGCAATCCTGAGTTTTGGCAACCTCCGAGGAGTAAAGGAAGGAAAACAGAGGCAGCCCTATCGCATCGGCGGTGCATGTTCTGAGCGGACCGAGCGCGCATTGCATCGAGCTTCTTCTCCTGAGGCAGTTTACTGCATTTTCCTAGTTAATATTGCCCTTAGCTGATTAGGCCATCTTGTAGCATTTAATTAGCTCGCGTAGTTAATTAACTTTTTTGTTTTTTATTAGATTTATTGGTCCTCCGGGCGAGGGCAATCTGTTAATAAGTGTGGGTGCGTGTGTGTATGTCTTCCAACCCCCACCTCATTTCTTCCCTTTTATTTACCTGCTTTGATTGTAAGACTAGGGCACTCTTAAAATTAGCATACCTAGCTGTGCATGTGCATCATGCATTTGTATTAAGCTACATCACGCAACTGCATTCGTACTTGCAGTTCCATAAAAGTGTTGCAATACGTGCCATTTCGAATTTGATCGCATTCACATGGGCCATTCCGTTAGGTAGCCGAAGCCTACTCTAACTGACGTGCGTTGGTATGCTGTTTGCATAGCATTGTTTAACATGAACTAGGATATACATTTCTGCTAACTAGTTTATTGTTTTGGCACAGAGTACGATGTTAGTATTTTCGCTTTAGCATCTCGCATGAGTGTGAATGCTAACCATGATCACGCTACTGTTTACCCATTGGTTGTGCCTAGCATGCTTATGTGAGATAAACTGTTTAATGGCTTGTGGGTGGAAGGTTGGGATTGTTTGAGTTGGAAAAAACTCGTGAAATCCGTGTTTTTAGCCTACTTGCAAGTAGCGAATTCAAAAGCGCTTTTGTCAAAAGACAAACGGATATACAATGCTGATTCCAAATTTAGCAATCTAGTCTATACTTTTTGCTGCGCGCATAACATAGTAATTCTAGGCTAATAACTGGATTAAGAACACATAAACGTTTCAAAAAAATGATATCACGGTTATAGAGGCGATCTTCGGATCGGGCGTGTTCACGACCCAACCCGGCCCTATGGGTTTAGACCGTAACCGGCCAGTTATCCGAGATTACCGTAAGGCCTGCAAAAGTTAGAATAATAAAACAGAGTACAGGCCTGGCGGAAGCAATACAGTAAATGAATAGTTGTCCATTGAGCTGTGTCAGCTCTGTATGCCAAAAAAGATTTTTTCATGCATTCACATATAAAACAGTAGCAGTCTATACAAAATTTACAGTCACAGTACAGGGACCTAATCCCTTGATAACAGATACGGTTAGCAGTTAAGCAGTCTATACAGTAATCCAAACAGTATGGAGAAGACGGGGAAAAACCAAGACACCCCAAAAGCCATGTAGCATGCAACTCGAACCTTCTCAGTTTGAGGGCAACAAAGCTGGCCTTGAACAAAACTGGAGTCTGAAAACCCACGCTCCTAGCTCCGATCTGGCGGCTGAGCACCTCATATATATATAAACAGTGAGCTAAAGCCCAGTGAAATAACCATAATGCGTAAAGGGGTTATGAATTGAAATGTCCTTACGATAATGAATATCCAGTCATTAAACAATACTTCAGTCTTTCAGTCAGAACGGTTATTCAGTCTATGTGGTAATTCCATTAGCATAGCAGGTAAACAGATAGTCTTAAAGACCGAACAATAATGATGGCCATCATCATAAAACAGTAGTGGTTCCACGAGGGAACCGACAGAGATCTCTGTAACAGCTAACAGTAAAACGAGTAGTGCTAAGATGCCCACAATACAGTTCAGAAGAATAGGACATAAACATTCATTCAGTAAACAATATCAGTTCAGTAAAACAGTTCAGTTCAGTATTCAGAAGATAATCATTTGAACGATATCTTTACACAATTGTTACTCACAGAGTTTGGGCTACAGTATGCTAGAACGGGTCTCCCCCAGTTCGCCAACCCTACACAGTTCACAGGGTTGAACACACACTAAGCTACACAATGGAAAGATAACAACTTAATCCCTAATATTGCCTCGGTGTGTTCTACATCTTATATCCTCAAGAAGATGCCTTAAACTAGTCTAAGAATGCCTAAAACGGATGAGGATGCAAAGATGTGATCAGAAAACAGCTCGTAATTTCGAAGAACAGAGTCGCCGCTCGAGCGCATGTTTCCCCGCTCGAGCGGACATGCAACAGAGGTACACGCTCAGCGTAAATTTTACCCCACTCGGGCGTACTGTAAAAGTTACTGGTAATTGGGTAAATCTCCGCTCAACGCCCCGCTGAGCGTGAGACATGACTCCGCTCGGAGCGTTTTAACCCAACCTCACGCTCGAGCGGACTGCTAAAACAGTTTGCAGAATCTGGGAATTCCAGATTGCACCTCCAAGCTCAAACTGCACATTCAAATACATCAAAAGCCAATCCTCTTGGGGCACCATTTCTGGAAAAACATTTATAAACAGCATAGAAATAACATGGTTCAAAGCTCAATTGAAGAAAATCAAAAGCCCGAAGGGTGTTTAATTCAAACTCAATTTCAAACCATTTTTCAGAGAACAAGGAACATGCAACATGCATGTATTCAAATCATTTTGAAGCTCCAACTGATGCTCTAAGGAGCCAGAATCTTTTCAAAACATAGGTGAAATCATGGACTAAACATAATTAATGAACATGCATGTAACCTTTTGCCATTGAAAAACAACTCAAAACATCTACAATTCAAACATGCATGCACTGAATATTGCTCTATATCAAACATGTATGAACATAAAACATGACTTAGCTCTACAATTTACATGGACCATGCAAGAAATTAGTTCAAACACCAAGAATGAGAAGGTGAAATCCACCTAAGGTTCCTGTTGGATGCCAAGTCTAGGGGTTCAACATTTAAAGCCAATCCACACTTCAATTAGGCAGCAACACACCAAGCAATTTCAAGCGCAGATCTCAACAAAAAGGAACTCACATTCTCTCTCTTAGTCTCTCTGCTAGTCGGCAAGGCAAGGAGAAGGCTGAGGTAAACGTTTGCCTAAGTGCAATGAACTCAAAAGTGTATAGGTAGTGGCCCACTCAAGGGCAGGTTGTAATTAAGGCCAACTCTGTATTTTAACTTTATTTAATCTAATTTAATCATACTAATCAGTTTTGAGTTCATTTCACTTTGAGCCAAAAACGTTTACCTCAAGCCTTCTTCCTGTGCCTTGCCGACTAGAGAGGAGGACTAGAGGAGAGAATTGGAAGTTCATTGTGGGAATTTGGCTGAATTGCTGGTGTTGTTGCTTGCTAATTGAAGTGTGGATTGCTAAATTGAACCCCTAGACTTGCATCAAGAAACCTAGGTAAGGATTCACCTTCTCATTCTTGTGTTTTGAACTAATCTTGCATGGTCCTGTTAAATGAGAGCTAAGTCATGTTTAGTTCATACCATGTTGATATAGAGCATAATTCATGCATGCATGTTTGAATTGTAGATGTTTGAGTTGTTTCATGGCCAAATAAGTTACATGCATGTTTCATAATTATGTTTAAGTCCATGATTCACCATGTTTTGAAAAGATTGGCTCCTTGAGCATTCAAGTTGGAGCTTCAAATGATTTGAATTACATGCATGTTTGCTATTGTTCATCTTGTTCTTGAAAAAATGGTTTGAAATGAGTTCTGAATTAAAACACCCTTGGGCTTTGATTCTCAAATTGAGCTTTTTGAACCATGTTATTCTATGTGTTATATAAATGTTTTCCAGAAAATGTGCCCAAGAGGATTGGTTTTGATGTATTTGAATGTGAGTTGAGCTTGGAGCGTTGCAATCTGGAGATTCCCAGATTCTGCACTGTATTTACAGTTCCGCTAGAGCCGGGAGGGAGGATTGACGCTCGAGCAGTCATGCTCACGCTCGAGCTGGCGATTGAGCGGAAGATTCACCCATCCAGTACTTTACATGTACGCTCGGTGGGAAAATTTACGCTCGAGCGTTTCTGTTACCTCTGTTGAATGTCCGCTCGAGCGGGGAAACATGCGCTCGAGCGTGACTTCTTTCTTTCTGAAAATTCTGAGACTTGTTTTTCGATCACATCTTTGCATCCCTCATTCCCGTTTTAGGCATTCTATAGACCTAGTTTAAGGCATCTTCTTCGAGGAAGATGTAGAACACAGCCGAGGGCAAATTAGGGATTAAGTTGTTATCTGGCCCATTGTGTAAGCTTAGTGTGTGTTCAACCTGTGACTGCTGTAGGGTTGGCGCTGGGGGAGACACGTTCTAGCATACTGTTAGCCCAAAACTCTTGAAGTAACAATTGTGTAAAGATATGTTCAAATGATTAATCTCTGAATACTGAAACTGAACGTGTTTACTGAACTGATATTTGTTTACTGAATGAAGTATTCCTATCTTTGAAACTTGTATTGTTGGACGATCCTTAGCACCTACTGTTTACTGTTTTACTTTTACAGAGAGATCTCTGTGCGGTTCCCTCGTGGGAACCACTACCTGTTACTGATGATGGCCATCATTATTGTTCGGTCTTTAAGACCACTGTTTACTGCTTATGCAATGGATGTAACCACATATGACTGAATAACCGTTTCTGACTGAAAAGACGAATATTGTTAATGAATGATTTCATTACTGTAAGGACATTCATTCATTAACCCCTTTACGTATGTTATTCACGGGCTTTAGCTCACTGTTTATATATATATGTAGTGCTCAAGCGCCAGATCGCAGCTAGGAGCGTGGAGTTAGACGTCCAGTTGTTGTCAGCCAGCCTTTGTGCCTCACGAGAGGTTCCGAGTTGCCATGCTTATGGCTTTGGGGTGTCTGTTTTTCCCCGTCTGTCTCCATACTGTTTGATACTGTATTGACTGTTAACTGCTAACCGTACTGTTATCAAGGGATTAGGTCCCTGTACTGTGACTGTAATTTTGTAAGACTGACTGTTTGTATATGTGAATGCATGAAAAATCTTTTTGGCATACAGACTGACACAGCTCAAGGACAACTATTCATTTACTGTATGGCTTCCGCCAGGCCCCTGTACTCTGTTTTATTATTCTACTCGTTTTGCAGGCCTTCGGATAATCTGCGTATTACGGCCTGTTAGCGGTTGCCTAAAACCATAGGGCCGGGTTTGGGTTCGTGACACGCCCGATCCGAAGATCGGCCTCTACTACCGTGGATATCCATTTTTGAACACGTATTGTTCTTAATCATATAGCCTAGAATTACTATGGTTATGCGCGCAGCGCAAACAAGTATAGATAAATTGCCTAATTTGGAAATAAGCATTGTATATCCGTTTGTTTTGAAAAGCGCTTTGGAATTCGCTACTTGCAAGTAGGCTAAAACACGGATTTCAACGAGTTTTTCCAACTCAAACAATCCAACCTTCACCCACAGCCATTAAAACAGTTTATCTCACATAAGCATCTAGCCACATGGTAAACATGCTGTCATGGTAGCATTCACACTCATGCGAGATGCTAAAGCGAAAATACTTACATCGTACTCTGTGCCAAAACAATAAACTAGTTAGCAAACATGTATATCCTAGTTCATGTTAAACAATGGCTAATGCAACGCATACAAGATGTATTTAGAGTAGGCTCGGCTAACCTAAACATGGCATGTGAAATGCGATCAATTCGATGCACGTATTCAATTTTGAACTGAAGTACGAATGCAGTTAGCGTGATGTACCGAGCCTAATGCATGTAATACAAATGCATGAATGCACATGCACAGCATAAGGTATGCTAATTTTAAGAGTGCCCTAGTCTACCATCATAAGCAGGTAAATAAAAGGGAAGAAAGAGGTGGGGGTTGGAAGACATACACACACGCACCCACACTTATTACAGATTTGCCCTCGCCCGGAGGGACCAAATAAATAATACAAGTTAATTAACTACGCGAGCTAATTAAATGCTACAAATGGCCTAATCAGCTAAGCAAATTAATTAACCTAGGAAAAGCAGTAAACTGCCTCAGGAGAAGAGCTCGATGCAATGCGCGCTCGGTCCCGCTCAGAAATGCACCGCCATGCATAGGCTGCCTCTGTTTTCCTTCCTTTACTCCTCCGGAGGTTGCCAAAACCTCAGGATTGCTTCTTTGGATGCTGGGAAACACCACCGGCTGAATGGAATTGCCACCGGCAGTGTCATGTGGCCACCGGCCATTGATGAAGCCAGCGGCAGAGAAAGGATTGCCGGTCGGCACTTGGCACTGCCGGTCGGCAGAGTGTTCCTGCAGAATCTGCAATTGACAGCAACAGAGGGTAAGGCAAAGCATGGCAGCACAATTCAAGGCATATATGCACCAATCATGTCCCTTATCATGGTAATGACTCAAAAGGGCATGTGTCTCGATTCTCGGACCACCAATCACGCATTTCCATGCATGATAGCCCAAAGAATCAAGTGTGCAATTTTCATGTCAAATGAAATGCAAACCAAACAAGCAAGCCAAGGCCCAATTCCTATCACCAATTCAAGGAACAAGGCATGCATGCAAGATGCAATGCAACCTAGGCATACAAGCTAAGGATGCAACATGGCATGGCGAGGCACTTATGCAAGCGTACAAGCAAACATGAGGCAATGCAAACTAATGAAAAGGTGGGCTTAGACATGATTTAGGCAGCTCTAATAAGGCCCAAAACAGTGGCTAAAGTGACCAAAACAAGGGACCAAATACACATACACGCATGCACATGTTAAGGCCCAAATGCTTGAGCATCAAAGGGCTATTTCTAAGCACATTTGAATGAGGCAATCATGGACATATAGAATGCAAGGTAAGCATTGAAAATCATGTTAGGATGGTGTCAAACCAAGCAACAAGATAGGCTAAACATTAGCATGCAAATGGTCCAAGTACTTGAAGCAAGTCAAAGGGACTTGAACCATGACTAAGTCAACCAAGCCTCACGAGGCTAAGGGGACTTAAAATAGGTTCAAGACAGACCTAGACCATGCAAAGGGGACTCTTAGATGGCATCTAAGTGGCTCAAATTCAAAGGCATGTGCAATGGCCAAAACATGGAGCATACTACACAAGCTTTTAAAGCATTAGAGACACATCCAAGGTAAACATATAGGCATGCAAATGGGACTGAAATGACATGGTGGATGGTCCTAAATCACCAAATCAATACAAAAATGTCATGTTATACATTCACACACTTAAGGCCAACAAGCCGAAATGCAAAGGGGCTATACTAAGCATGCCAAATCCGACCCAAACAACCATGGACAGACCTATAACATGGCAAAATATGCACAAAAGCTTCACAAGACTAAGCCTAAAACATACTTGAACAAAGGCTTACAACCTAAGGCATATTAAGGCAATTACAAGGCATTACATGGTAGGTATGCTAAGCATGCATGGTGTACCAAAACCAACAATAAACAGAGGTATGTTATGACATATTAGGCACAAAAAACAGCCAAGGCATGGTCAACATGAAGCTTAGCTAGATGCTCCCTCAAGAGGCCAAAAATGGTCCATTTCAAGGACAACAAGGAGAGGGGGTGGCCCTCCCCTTTTGGAGACTTCAAGGCACCATCTTTACCACTGAAATCCCTCAAGATTTCAGTGGTGAAGAGGCCCAAACACCAAAGTCTCGAAACTCACTCAAAATAGCACAAAATGGGGCCTTTCAAGGCCTAGGAGGGGTCAAACACCTCCAAACCACAAAACACTCTAAACAAACAATTTAGCGTTGAACTAAGTTAGCGATGTTTCTGATTGAAACATGACGAATAACTTAGACTCATTATATGGCAGAGGTGAATTAAACTTGCATATAATATAGTTGAACTAAGTTGGATTAACCTAGATTTGCTGTGAAAACTTTGAATGATACTAAGTACATATCAGTTAGACTAACAGAGAGACCAAGGTTGATAACCTCAACCAGTCTCTGTTTGAATCTGATCCCGGTGACAAGACCATAGGTATATGCTTAATGTGAACATAAATGAAACTTAAGTTCACATTAGGGGGCAGAGAGCTGGAGAATGAAAGTCTAAAAGCCTGGGAAGGCTTGTCAAAACATTTTACAAGCTGGAGTTGGCTTAAACGCTTGTTGAAATATCAGAAAAATTTACAAGTAAAAGATACGCCGAAGAAATATTACAAAGAAGTACATTCCTGGTTGCTGAGATGACCAGATTACCAAGCTTTGAGATAATTGAAGACAAAAGTCTTAATAATTGAAAGTGAAGTGGCAAGTTTTAGATAAACACTTGTGAAACTTTCTTACAATGTTTTTTAAGTGTTAAGGCAAGGCCGAGGTAAACATTCAGCAGGTATACACGAAGTATTTTTACCCCGAGAAAATTGCATAGTTAAGATGTACTTTGAAGACATGAAAATTATTCTAAGTATGAAATCATACAAGATAGTAAAGAAGATAAACATACAAATATTTTGAAAGGAGGAGTTGTACTTGCATTCAAAAGAAGTAAAAAGGGCACTTCTGCCTATAAGAGGGATTACTTGTTCAGATTACAAAAGGGCACATCGGCCAAATACAAAGCTAACATTGTTCAAAGACAAAGTATTACAGCTAAGAAGAAAAAGCAGAAATATCCTAAGCGTTAGGATTGGCTTTATTAGTTGGGCGTGTTACACTTTTGTCGACTTCAATCTCAGCATCTATTTCTTGTAAAGTCTTATCTAGACTTTTCTCAGTGCACTGGACCTCGGCCTTGGAAATGGTTGGCTTGGGGGAGACGCCCTTGGAGGCTAAGTCATCCTTCTCATCCTGAGTTAAATCAATTTGGTCATTGAGGATGGGAGACTTGGCATCAGCGGCAACCTTCTCCTCCACTTCGTCGGCTTCATCGTCTTCAACATCCTCCTCGATCTCTGGAGGGAAAGGCACCTCGAGCTGGTTAATGTCACGAAGGTCGGAGTCCAGAGGAATAGCCAACTTATTGAGGGCCGCCGTCTAACCAAGGTAGTAACCTTGGTTACAAGCTAGGTTAACTTGTTGCTTGTATTGGTCGCGGACGGTGGCTTGTCCCTCTTCAAAGGCCTTTTCATCGGCCGCCTTTACCTCGGCCTCTTTATTAGCAAGGGCCTCCTGAAGCCTGGCCTCCATATCGGCCACTTTTACGTTGGCGGCTTCAAGGTCGGCCCTTGCAGCCTCGGCTTCATTTTTTGCCTCATTGGCCCTTTCCTCAGCCAAAATTTGAGCAATCTTGGCGTCCTTGGCTTGGTCCATGAGAGCGCGGTTGCTGGCCTCGGCTTTATTAAGGGAGGACAAGAGCTTGGCTGTTTCTTTTGTTTTCTTCTCCAAGTCCTTCCTCATCATCTTGGTCTTTGTGGCGTAGGAGTGAGCGTGCTGGATGGCCTGCAAGGAAGTAACATAAGTTAGCAAAATTTCACTATGTGTGGTAGGATTCTCAAAATAGAAGGCAAAATACTTACCAGAACTAAATGCTGCATCATGAAGGCAAAGTCTTCATATTCATGAAGCTCGGCCATATGGTTCATGTCCTCGGGAAAAAGAACTGCCGTGGACAGGGCCGCACCGACCTCAAGATTGACAGCACTATCACCAGCGGTAAGGGGTCTGTCGTCGAGCATAATCATGGGCGCCCAGACCATACCTCGAGGATAGCTACTGCCCGCTTGAGGGTCTGACCTCGGCTTCTTAGTAGGTGGGGCCTCAGAATCTGGGTCCTCGGCGGGATGCTTTTTAACAGAGGGGGCGCTCTTCTCAGCCTCGGCTAACTTGGAGATAGGAACAGTGTCCTCAGAATCAATCTGAGTCACTGTAGCCTTTGCCTTGGCCTTCTTCATGCGTTTTGGCTTAGGGGTTGGCTGAGGGGAGGAAGAAGATTGGACATTGACAACGCCGGGAAGGTTGGCAAGTAAGTCTTCAACAACTACAGGTTCAGCCCATTTCATCGGTAGTGGCGGCGATTGTGACCCTTGTGCCAAAGTGAATTGCTGGTAGTGCTGTTGGTGGATTTGCTGGGTCGAAAGATGACTCCTCTACACTTCGGCATCTTCGGCTTCGAGTCCTGCCTGCTGGTGCTTGCAGTGGAGCTCGACGTCGGCGTTGGCGTTGAGAAGGTGGAATCAGCTGTGGAGCTGAGATTGATGGTTGTTCTGCTGGGGCAGAGATTGATCCCTAATCTGGCCGAGATGACGAGGTTGTGGCAGGAGTGGTAGTAGAAGGGGGGACTTACTCTTCTTCGGAATGTCGGGCAAAGTTGGTTTGTATGTTGGGATGAAATTCAGAAGCAAAGGAGCCTTGTGCTGATTAATAGGCTAGTCCAGTAACTTCTTAAAATCTTTACTGGGAAAGAAGTTTTTGCGGAAGTCCTTTGGGGGCTGAGGAAGAGCTACAAAGACAAAACGAGCAGGCATTAGCACATACAAAAGTATCAAAATATAAAGACTTTATAACGAGAAAAAGTGGCACTTGGCTCTTACCATCCCCCTTCTTTGAATACTGTTTGGCTTAAAGGGTACAGGTGGAGGTCATCATTTGGTAAGAACTCCCAGTTACTTGAGACGATGAAATAATCATCTCCAGCACCCTTGTTGGAATCAGGGAGGTCGGCGATGAGTTTGTATTCGGTCGACCTCGGCATTAAATAATAAATTTAGCCTTTTTTTGACTTAAGGCCACACGTGGTATAGTAGTACTGGATGTCGGCTAGGGTAATCCTAGCGTTCTCTTTTTTGGTTAAGGCAATTATGCCATTGCTAACTCGGAAAGAGTTGATGGCTATTTACATCGGGTTAAGCTAATAGTAGTGAAGGATTTGGAGGAAGAGGATGTCAAGGGGAAACCTGAGCCTGCACTCAATGAAGGCTACTACTGGAAAGGGCATGGAATTGTCTTTGGGCATGATTGAGTCCTTCTCTCCAGCCAGCTGTAGACACCCCATTTTTGACCGACCTTAAGATTCAGACGTCATCGTTTGTGCACTCGGTGATTACGCGTGTTTGTGCTCGTTTTGAGTTTTCGGGGGCTTTCGGCTGAGCACCTTGTCTCAGGACCTCTTAACTCTCTTCTTCTTGATTTGTTTTTGGGCCATGCCTTGGTGCCTTTGCCTGGAGGGAGAGAGAGGCCTGTAGGCCACTTTTTGTAGCTGTAGGCTACTTTTTCCTCTTGTAGGCCACTTGCGGTGGCCCGTAGGCTAGTTTCGGGAGCTTTCAATTGAGCATCTTGTCCCGAGGCCTCTTGGATCTCTTCCTTTTGGTTTTTTTTTTGTGCCATACCTTGTTCCCCCTTGCCTAGAGGGAGGGGAGGGGCTGTCGGCCACTTTTGGTGGCTGTAGACCACTTTTTCCTCCTATAGGCCACTTGAGGAGGCCGATGGCCATTTTCTTGCTTTTGCAGATATTTTTATTGCTAGCTGTGCTAGCTGTTGGGCACATAAGGCATTGCAACAAGCTTCAAGCTTGTCAAACAAGCTTGAGGCTTGGAATTCTATAAGAGGGGAGCTCTCTCTCCCTTTCAAGGTTTAGAAATTTTTAGAGAGCTAAAATATCCATCTCTCACTAGAATTCTCCCTCTATATATATATATATATATATTTGTGCTATATTGACTCAAAAGTGTTTTTCTTCATACTTTTGCACACAAACACCTAGTCAAACACCACCATCATTGAGCTGAGGTTCTTGGAGGTCATACTTGGGTTCTAAAAAAGCTGGTTTTTGCCTTAGAAGTTGTTGTTTTGCTGTGGTTCTTCAAGGGTGAGTAGTTACCCTCTTTAGGCTTTGTTTTGCTTAAGTATTTGACCATCCTTGCATGCTCTTTTAGGCCTTACTCTCAACTACAAAAACTTTTGCTTTTAAGTGTTTAAGATGGTTGTTTGAGGCCTTGTTTGAGTTAGGGGTGGTCTACCCCTTTTTGTGGCTTATTTTGCTTTGCTTTGTGTTATCCTTTAAGGTCTTTGAGATCACCTTTGTTTGGCCTTTTTACCACTGAATTCCAGAGGAATTTCAGTGGTGGAAAGTGGGTTTTGAGACCCAAAATGGATCGGGGTGGTCCCCATCTTTTGTGCTTTGTTTGCATGTGTTGTTGGCTTAACACTTTAGCATGTTTTTCTACCCTCTTGAGGCTCTATCTTAGCATGTTTTAGGCCTTATTTTTCCATGTTATAACTCTGTTTTGAGTTGGTTTGGCCTCTTGTTGTTTGCTTTTTGCACTTGTAGTGTAAACTTGTTCACTAGCCTAACATGCTTCATGAGTTAGCTTGTTATTCTAGCATGTATTGGCTTCACTCCAGCATGCTTTTGGTGTTATTTTGGCATGTTTTAACTCTAATTTTAGTTGGTGGGGTCACCTCTTGCTTGGTCTTTGTACTTGTAGTTCAATCCTCCTTGTTGGCCTAACATGCATCATGCTTTATGCCTCTCCTTCTAGCTTGTGCTAGCTCTATCTTAGCATGTTTTTTCCACTGATTTGCCATGTCATAACTCTGTTTTTGATTGGTTTGGTTGCCTCTTGCATGCCTCTTGCACTTGTAGTGCAATTTTGTTCACTAGCCTAGTGTATTTGGTGTTTTAGCCTATTGATCTAGCATGTGTATGCTCTACTCCAGCACTTTTTTGGCTATGTTTTAGCATGCTTTAGGTATGATTTGAGTGGTTTTGGTCATGTATGCTTGGCTTTGCATAGCTATAGTGCATTTGGCTTTGCTAGTCTTGCACTTTAAGACCTCTAGCATGTCATATTTGAACTTTTTGCATGGCATGGCCTCATTTGGCATGTTATTTTAGACCATATACCTCTGCCATATTCTTGCATTTATCACCCTTTCGTTGTGTTTGAGGGTTGAGCCTTATGCTTCACTTGTAAGCCAACTTGCATGCATGCTTGTCTAAGCTTTTGAGCTTCCATCTTAGCATGTTTTGGTCTAATTGAACCCTGTCCAAAGCTGGTTTAGTCATTTGTGCCATGTATTTCATGCCTCTTGTGTAGTGCCCTTCACTAGCCTTATGCTTTGGGCCTTCTACCATGCCTTACTTGTGATGTTTATTTGATATGACATCATTAAACACCTAATTTTAGAGCATATGTCAATGTCACACTTTCACATATTCCACTATTTCATTGCTCTTAAGAGTTGTGCTTTGATGCCTTGCTTGCGAGCCATAACTTGAGCATGCTTTTCTTGCTTCTTGTGCTTAAGTTTCATCACATTTCAGCCATTGTTTGGGCCTGCTACAGCTCTGTTTCGGGCTAGATTGATCCATTAAGCTTTGTATAGCATGATCTTAGTGTTGTGTCCTTCACTTGTTTTAATGCTTAGGTCTCTAAACATGTTATGGTTGTATTGCTAGCATGCTTTGAAGTCTTGTGCATGCCATTTAGGCACTAATAGATTAGCATGTTGTTTGCATAGCATGTTGTTTGCATGTGTGATGCATTGCATGTGTTTGGATTGGACGTTAATCCAAACACGGGAAACGAGGGATGTTTCATACTTGAAGTGATGAAATGTGCCTCATTTCTTAGTCGCCGTCCCCCTTGATTGTGCATGATAGGGTGGAGGCCTCTTGAGTCTTGTGTGTTACTTGTGCACTCATAAACTTGTACAAACTTGGCTTCTCGGCCATCGTGCATTGCGATGCTCGGTTGGTGGCCCGAGAGTCGAGTACCACACTCCTTTGAGCTTGAGAAATGATAAGGAGACTGGTTGTACACATATACACTGCAAATGCCTTGCTTTGCCTTTGTTAAACTTTGTTTGCAGCAAAATGGAAGTGTGCAGAAGCAACTGGCCGACCGGCCAGAGGAAGTGGCTTACAGCCTCCTTAAGTGGCCGACAAGTGGCCTA
>NW_021028793.1:7637-20037 GCF_004153795.1 Camellia sinensis | reverse complement strand
GGTGATTTAATAATTTAGTTTCCTTGTTACCACATTTTAATCTTGTGCATGTGTGGCTCCATGTGCATCATATAATCTAATTGTGTCATTAGTTTAACAATTAAAGTAGTTTAAAGTTATAATACTTGGCTTTTGTTTTTTTTTTATAAATTATATCTGTTGCTAATAGTTTGGATACATTGTCAAATATTGTTGATATGGATGCTATGCATTCCTAAACCAAGCTTCTTTCAACATGATATATTGATCTCCATGTTTTCCGGAATTTTAGCTGGTTATTCTATGACATAGTGATCAATTACTGTGCATTATTTTTAAATGGGAAAATAGATTATATATATTTATATATCCCAATGCCCCATTTATAAGTGGATTGTATTGTTTGTATTTTCTGCAAAATGTTTAATTGGCATATATCATGCCGTCACAGGATTGTTTGCCGATAAGTAGATACCACATGGCCAAATTTCTTTAGTTTAACTTGATTGAGAGATCTTGTCTTATTTTTCCAATATCATGGTGTTATTAGTTAATTCATGGATGCTACTTTTTTGAAAGACATGACTTAACTGAGATTGCTGCTGGAGAAGAAAAGAAAAGAAAAGAAAAGCAGAGGAATTAAGCCTAGATTAACTTTAAGACGCACCAAATAATAATTAGTTATAAATAATAACATAGGTGTTTGTCAAAATGTGAAAGCATTGTTTTTTTCCCATTTTCTTTTGTACTAATCATTTTATGGTTATAATAATTTGATTTGCAACAGAGCAGAGGTTGTCTTGGATGTTGTACTAAGCCCCTCTGATAATTGCTGCTGACAAGCCATCCAAGAGACTGAGAAATTTGAGGCCGAACAGTCAAGAAATCAAGCATTTCAGAGGATTTTTGGAGCACCAGCACTTATGAGATGGACAATAGTATTGTTCAGTCCAGAGAAGGATCATCAATGAGCACATCAAATCTACCCTTAGATCCCACAGCAGTGCTGGAAGCACGAGTAATCCTACTGAATTTGTAAATCATGGCAAATTCAAAAAATAAGTTAATTCTTTCTATTGTTAACTGCTTACCAGAATGGTTTGCTTGCATTTCCCATAATATCAATCAACGTGTTGCTTTGCTTAGCCATTGTTTCTAACAAATCACCTCTACTCATCCTCTTAAGATATCTTCTAGGCCCCAAAATTGTGAACTAGATGATTATCAATCTTTATTTAGATTAGTGGTGGTTCTTTGGGTAAATGTATGGTTGGAACCACTATTTTTTTTTTTTTTTTTTTCTATTTTGGTCTGTGGACTCTGAGACTGGGCATTTGATCATTTTGAAATGCCCCAATATCCATGCTGCTTTGATTTAACAAGCATGTAGTAACTTCCATAATACATGTTTTATATTACTGATATGTTAAGTTGAATGCTTTGCATCTCCCCTAGGCCACAAAGAGATTTTAACGGGACTCTCGTATGAGACTTCTCCAGTAGTGTGCTCTTTGTCTACTAAATTTAATCCTTCATTTGTCCAGGTCTTGTTCTTCCAGAATCAGACAAGACAACAATGGATTATTCTGTATACATACAGGTTGCAGGTTGCATTGATAATGAAATGTATATAATTTAAAAATTAATGAAAAATATTCATTTGTGCATTTAAAAAAAATTAATAAATAGAGCTTGAAGCTTTTGGCTACTAAACATTTAGTAGCCAAAAAATAAAAAGGAACTTATGGCGACTAAACAGTTAGTAGCCAAAAAATTAGAAGTTTTTGGCGACTAAAAAATTGATAGCCAAAAAGTAGTGTCATGTTTTTAGCGACTAAAAAATTGGTAGCCAAAAAACTGAAGATGAAAAATATTTTCTTTTTGGTGACTAAATATTTTCTTTTGGGCGACTAAATTTTTAGTGGTCAATTTGTGACTTTTTGGCGACTAAAAAAAATTTAGTCGCCAATACCTTCCCGACAATCATCTTGCGACGAAGCTGGCGACCAAAAAATTTAGTCGGCAAAAATCTTCAGCGACTAAAAAAATGACTTTTGGCGACTACAAATTTAGTCACCAAAAGTGTAATTTGTTGTAGTGTATCTATTTTGAAGTGGGAAAACAAAGTTTTCTAAGTGATCAAAGTAGGAAAGTTATTTTTTAAAATTCTACAGTTATCTTCAGAAGTTAGCAAATCGAACCAAAAAAAAAAAAGAAAGACAAATAATATAGGGACTAAGGTGGGTACAATGACAAACAATATATATCTATAAGAATAAAATGAGTGATGGTAAAAAGGTAGTGATCGACTACAAAATAATAGGCAAGGACTAATACTGGTATTTGCTACAGTTATAAATGTGTCAAAGTCATTTATACCCGACGTCAATTTGGACATAAATGATAACATGACACTAGTAGTGGCAACAATGCTATTATAATGGCCTAATCGATGATGAGGTTGTGTTTCAGTGGATCAAAGGGCATCAGTAATTGAAGTTGGTAACAATAACATTGTTGTCTAATTCACTAATAATGACAAGGAAAGAAAGAGTGAGAGTCGATGAGATAAGTCATAGCAACAACATTTTCAGGTAACATTAACATTGACGATAATGCTCTGTGTGTGTGTATGTGAGAGAGAGGAAGAGAGAGAGAGAGAAAGAGAATTGTAAAACGAGAAACGTAGTTAGAGTGTCATCGCGTTTTTGTCAGTGATAATGTTTGAGGTAATGAAAAACACAACAACAAATTACATATAAATGGCAACCGATCAACCGATCAATTATCGTTCGAATATTGACTAAATTGATATTAATGATTAGGTTTTTACTAATTGATTGGGAACTATGAATAAGTTGGGAATTAATTGGTTTAGTTTGGCTTAATGAAAACTAATTGATTATTGATCAATTAGGTTTATTATATAAAGGATCCTACAATCAATTGTGACATTTGAATATCCCTTATATTTTAATGGATTGTACAATCAGTTGTGATAGTTTCAAAACTTGGCCACTAATCGATTGTATAAATCAATTGTGGTCTTTCAAACCAATCGATTTGTAATCAATTATGATTTTCCATTCATTCCAATATGTATACTAATTGATTACACAATCATTGTGTTTCAAATTTTATAAAGTTATGATGTTTTGTTAATGTTGTTATGATTTTCTGGACAAAATTACAATCAACATGAATAGTTATGATTCATTGATAAAAGTTTATGATAGTTTGTATGTTGTTATGATTGTGGGAAAAAAAGTTATACTCAATGTGTTATGGTTATGATTCATCAGTAAAAGTTATGACTTGTACCAACCAAAAGTTATGATTTGTCATGGTGAATCATAAAAAAAATGTTACGATTCAAATGTTATGAATAATTATTTTTGAAATAACTATATTTGTTATGAGTTGTCATTATATTGTTTATGATATAAGTGTCTTTGTTATGATACTTTGGTGATATTATGACATTGTTATGATTCATTGTAGTGTTGTTATGATATTTGAAAAACGTTATGAATTCTTTCATGTGACCTGTTAAATGACCTGTTTAAGCAGTTTACTTTTTATGACGTGAGCACATATGAACCACACAATAATGCATATCATATGTCCTTTTGAGAGGTGCACATTGTAGACTTTTCCGTAATTACATTACATGTTGGCTTGAACAACATGTTTGTTTTTTTATTTTTATGGATTTGACTGAGAATATTTATGATTGGACTGTTTTACATATGATGCTGCAAGCTGTTGTTGGTGTTTTTTTTTTTAGAGTTTTTTTTATTTTTTAAATAAAGTATATATATATATATAAATATTACATTAATAGGAAAATGGAAGAACATGGGGTTTTAACTATAAGAGTTGTGAGAGTTTCAAAACTCCAAACCATCTATGTTGATTTTTGGCTACTTTTTAAAAAGAAAAAAAATTATTTTGGCTACAAAAATTGAAATTTAAAATTTAAATCATAGTTAACAAAGCATTTGATGAATATTCACCTATGATTTAGGAATTCAATTTCAAATTTGATACCTTAAAATAACACATGATTTAAGGAATGGTTTCCATAATAAAAAAACAATACTATATGTTATATATATATATATATATATATAATGTATATCACCTAGTAATTAATCCTTTTTTTCAACAGGAATTAATTTTTTTAAATTTTTATAAAAATTATTTATATAAAAACAGCAGTGGCTAACTCATCACCTACTATTTTTTAATAATTAATTTTTTGATTGGTTTAATTCTCATTTAATCATATAAATAAATTCTAATTATCCCATAAATTATGACCCTGAAATGGAAATGTTTGGTCAACTATTTCAAAATTTAATTAATCTTTTTTTCAATAGCAATTAATTTTTTTAATTTAAAATTATTTTTATATAAAAAAAACACTAGTGGCTAACTCATCATCTATTTTTTAATAATTAATTTTTTTTTTATTGGTTATCATTCATTTAATCATATAAATAAAATTCTAATTATCACAATAAAGAACTCTTAAGTATCCCATAAATTAATGAGCTTGAAATGGAAAGTTTGCTTAAATATTTCAAAATTTAAATTTGTGACACTATATGGAAGCAATTCACTAAAACATAATTGTTCCGTAATTTATCACTTTTAAAAAGAATATTTATCTTTTCATTTCAAAATTTAATATGATAAACCGTTCACTAGAATTTAATTATCTATCTATCTATATACAAAGCCGAAGAGTCTTTAAATTTTTTTTTGTTTTTTTTTTTTTTTTGATTTGTAAATAAGTGACCTCTGATTTAATTCTGGCTTCACCACTGTTTGCAAAGAACCCATGTGGAATAGAATAGCGCAGGAAAAGGAAACCTCTGTTTCTTAAAAGCTCCCTGTATTTCTTGAAAACCTCTGTTTTCTGTATATTTTATATTCCAATGAGAGTCGTATAGAGACACGAAAAGTAACATTATAAGAGAATGGAGAAGGAATATGGAAAATCAAAGGATGTGAAGTAAATATATCAGTAACAGGAGGTGTAAATGTTTTGAAATGGATTTGGGTTTTGTTTCTCAGGCTCTTTCTTCTTTCTCAGCCTCTCTCTCTGCAGAGTTTGAGGTTGAGCAATGCAATGGACAAAGTTCAAAGAGAATATTTAAATACATTCATGGGTGTAGACACCCCATTTTTTGACCGTCTCAAGACTTGGACGTCATCATTGGCACTTGGTGATTAACCCTTGTTTGTGTTCGTCTTGAGTTTCCGGAGGTCTCGGTTGCGCGCCTTGCCTCAGGATCTCTGATTCGACGTGTTGTGTCTGGTTTTGCACCAAAACACTTGTGTTTCTCCGTTGAGAGGCAGGAATGGTTGTTGGCCATCCCCACACCCCATCGGCTGTCCCTTACATAACCGGCCGTTTTTTGGTGCCACCGTAAGTGGTTTCTTTGGACCAATGGCCGATCGGCACTATGATTTGCCGACGCGGCACTTTTCTCTGGCCGGTGATTTTTTTTTGGCTGGCCGGTGTGACCCTTTTGCACCCTTCAGACTTGGTGCATGCTAGTCTGTGCCAGCTGGAATGCACCAACACTTCCTCCCCGTGCATATAGTGGTTGTTTTGCCCCTTTTGCCCCCATTTTGTTAAAGCTTCTTGAGAAGCTTAACCCTTTGGTCAAAGCTTCTCAAAGAGCTTGGACAGCTGTCTTAGCTTCCTCAAGAAGCCTTGACCTCCTTGCCCTGTTTGCCCCTTTCATTTAGCTTCCTTGAGAAGCTTAAATCATTGCCCTTTGCCTATTTAAGCACCTCTCTTCATTCCATTGTTGGGGTTGGAGTTTTTGAACATAAACCAGGGCCTATATACATATACATCTTATCACCTCTCTCTCTATAATTATAATTATATTCCCTCTCTTCATCCTTTGTGTGTGTTTTATGGCCTAAAAGTGCATTTTTACCTTAGTTTTTGCACTAATACACACACTACCACACTTACCTACTTCGCATTTGAGGGATTTTGAGGGTTGTTTGTTGAGGTTTGGACTGATTTTGCAGTCAGAGAGGTGGCTGGACCAACTGTTCTTCAGGGTTCTTTCAAGGGTAATCACTTTTACTTAGTGTTCGCACCAGTTTAGCATTGTGCTTTTGTACCTATTTGCTCTTCTCAGGGTATTTAGCGACATTGGTGTATATAACTGAAAAAAGCTGTTATATTTTCATGCTTAAGACATCTCCATGTGAGTCGTCATTTTGGCCTGTGGGAGGTCGAAACTCCTCCTCTGAGAGCCTCTTGTTTGGCTCTCTTTTGGATGCTGTATCGTGTATATTCTGTTAAGCCTTGTTGAACATTGGTGTAATGCTCACTTTATTCATCAAGTTTGAATAGATAACACGCTTGACATCAAGAGAAAGAACAATAAATGAACATGAAGGATTTACAATAACACAATTAAAAAATAGAATGCCCCACATCCAACAAGTTCTTATTTGTTTGTCCTAGGGAGAAATATTTGTAATAGTCAACTAGCAGTTTGAAGTATGGGCTAGCCACGGGGTATTAAGGACATTGGGTGAGCTCATCATTAGCTTCATTTAGAGAGTCAAACACAATCCCAGGCATGGGTAAAACTGAAAACGATAATTGGAATTCCAAAAATGATTATATCAGAAGGAAAATGTGAATGCAATTTCAAAATGGAGGTTATATATGGAAAATAGAACTATGGAGACAAGATGCTTTACAAACCTTTCGAAATACTATTCATTGTTGCCAGAATCCAACATGAGTATTGAGTTCTTCCAACTATTTGGTTCTCTCAGTGAATCCTGTCATACAGTTACTTCCTTTTCCATGGCCATATCATCCAGTCATCCACTATAAGATGTGAAATCATATTACTGATTGTGGCTTCAATCAGTTTTATATAAACCTTCTTCCAACACTCCTCTTTTTTCAAACAATTCAGACTCAATAATTTAAGTTTACCTTTCCAAATTATTGCAAGTGTCTCTACCTCAAAGTTTAAGATGCCATAGATTCTAACAATGTCTTCCCCAAATGTGCCACAAATTCCTTGAAATGTTCTCCAAGCACATTTGTGTTATTATGTAATAATAAGATTAAAAAAAATGGGATACCTACAAAATCTTCCAACTGTTTCTATCATAGAGATTAAGATGCCTTCTAACAATATGGTCTCTAAGTATGCCAAAAATTCCTTGAAATGTTCTCAAGCTATAGGTATGTCATTATGTAAATAATAACACACAAAAAAAAAGAGGGGGATACCTACATAATCCTACAAGAACCAACAATATAAAAGCAAAATACTAAAACATCCTATGAAGGATCATGTTCAAAAAATAGTTTGCTCTAATTCAAATCACCTAATCAAAAAACTCTACCTAGCCTACAATGCTTATTTGTATATACTTGCAAATTAGAAAAATCATTCTTTTTACAGCTGAGCAAATAAGATGCCTCGTTTTTTAAGAAATCATTTGGAAAACAATCTCTCAAAATGCCAGGAAAAATATTTTTTTCCACACCATAGTACTTTTTATCATTGAAAACAGAATCAGTTCTTTAGGGATAATGCCAAACAGACCATCGCCACGCCTATCAATAGATTGAGGGAGAAACATCTGTTTACGACAATTTACCTAATTAACATCGCCACGCCTAAGCTTGCCGTGGAAGAATTGGAGCGAATGATGAGAGAATTGGGCTGTGATTCTTACTCTTTCAGGCAAGGCTATGGCTATCAGTAGCTTGACCTCTTCTTGCTCTTACATGAATGTAGTCCTTTGGGGGCTCGGGAGCTTCTGGTTAGACTTTGTTTGTTTCTCATCCTCATCCCCTATTTTAACACTATCATTTCGCTCCACTGCCTTCATTGGGTTTGAATCGCTTGGTGTTCGGGTCATCCTTTGCCTCTGCTGCCTGGAAGAACAGAATTGTTAGAATTCTCGACTGAATCAAAGAAAAAAGAAGTTAAAAGAGTGTGTTTTTAATTTTTCTTGGTAATTCATATACCATTGTGGCATTGACAGAATTGGATTTTCCCCTCAAACCTTCTTTTCTTTTCTCGGAATTAGAAAGAAATTGGATTTTTTCAACACCGCTTCGCCATTTGGGATTTTCTCAGAAACAGAGGAACCCTCATTAGTACTTGCAAATTCAGTTCGATCTGAGGTAGCAGACTCCAGAACTTTCCTGAATTTTTGTGTCTGAGCCAATTGACGACCTCATTTCCATTTGGGTTTGTGTTGAATTCTTGTTTTCTTGAGCACCCATGGAAGATACAGCTGCCTTGATAAGAAGGACTTCTCGAAACTCTCGGCAACTTCACACTTGCCATCAATGGACTCAATCTGTAGGGCAATTCACCATTGTTCAAACCCAATTGGCTCGTTCTTCCATTGAAACTCCGACTTCAATATTTTTCTTAAAAGAGGTAACCGGTGAACAAAATTGTAACCGGTTGAGAGGGTATTCAATATTCAATCAAATTATTTGATGGTTGAGATTAATTTATAAATATCTAATGGTTTAAAATAAATGTGTTATATGTGTCCATATGATGTGCACTATTTTATAAGGTGCACATCTTAACAGCTCCCATGTAATTATATCTTCTGTTTGGTCTTTTTCCATTGCATTGTTGAAGATACTTAAAATTTATATATATATATACACTCGCACACTGTTGTGTGAATTCAAAATAACACTTACTTTTTTTTAATGTTTTCTTTATAATTTTAAGTCAACTATTCCCTTTCCTTTTCAGTTAACCTTGATTTTGGAATTGATTAGCCCTTTGTTTTGGGAAATTCATATATACATATGAGCATAAAGATTCTGCGGAATGCACAAAAATATTGTCTACTTCTCTAATTTCTGTCAATGTTTATGTGTTTCTATACACGAGTTTGAAGCCTTGATTGGTGAGTTCACACCAACAATCCTAGAGAACGACCGCCAAAAATCCATCTGCACCGAGTGGAGCAAAATCGTTTCTTAAGGACAACGGATTAAGTTTCTTGCCTCGACGTTTCATACTCTCTATTGGTTCTCAATAATTTTTCTTTTCACTACGTTTATTTACTCATTCTTGTTAATCAATCATTGTTTTTAACTCTCTATACAAAAAACAGAGGTTTTAAAGAAACAGAGCTCCCTTTTCTTTTCTTTTCTTTTCTTTCCTCTGGCTATTCCAAATGGGTTCTTGCAAAAATCAAGAGGGCAATCGACAAAATTGCTTGTGGGTTCACGGACCTATCATTGTAGGTGCTGGACCCTCTGGGGTAGCAGTCTTTATGGAAACAAAGAACATACGATCGTCTCAAACTCCACCTTCCCAAACAGTTCTGTGAACTTCCACTGTTTGGTTTCCTGGAAAATTTCCCCAAGTACCCAACAAAACACCAGTTCATATCATACATGGAGTCATATGCTTCTCACTTCAACATCGAACCAAGCTTCGAACAAGTGGTGAAAAGAGCAGAGTTGATTCAACTATTGGGCTTTGTACGGTTCAAACTCAAGATTGTGAGTACATTTCCCGGTGGATTATCATTGCCACGGGCAAAAATGCCGAGCCTGCGATACCGGAAATTCCAGGGATTGAGAGGTTTGATGGGCTTGTTGTGCATACAAGTTTGTATACCTCCGGTTCTGATTTCAGAAATCAGAGTGTTTTGGTGGTTGGTTGTAGGAATTCTGGTATGGAGGTTAGTTTGGACCTCTGCAAACACAATGCAACCCCTCATATGGTTGGTTAGAAGCACTGTAAGTTTCATTTAGTTTTTTTAAGTACTTTTGCTTTCTATTTTATGGCTCTTTTTTTTTTTTTTTCTTTCTGGCTATGCATTAAAATCAATTTTTGGGCAGTTGAAACCACTTATTTGAAAATAATTTTCAAAATTTTGGATTTGGATAACAAATACTTACACAAAAATTGTCACAAAAAATCCGACATAAAAAATATATGAATGTTTTGATATTTGAAAAGTGAGTCCTATAGTGAACCATTTAAAATATAATCTTATTCATTCATGTAAATTTTACGTATGTTCTTTAATTGATTTTTGTACTTACATTGTCTAATGTTTTAATTTTAAAACTACCATACATTGTGTGTAGGTGTGTGCATATGTATATAATTTTTTTTTGTAAGTGCATATGTATATATATGGATTTCTTGGTGGGTTACATTGTATCTGATGTTTTTGCCAATTTTGTCGTTTCAGATGCATATCCTACCTAAGGAGATGTTTGGCTTCTCAACTTTTGGAATAGCAATGGCACTTCTCAAATGGCTACCTCTAAGACTAGTAGACAAGTTCCTCCTACTGATAGCCAACTTCACCTTAGGCAATACAGACAGGTTTGGCCTCGGGCGTCCAAAAACCAGCCCAATCGAGCTCAAAAATTCGACCGGAAAGACCCCGGTGATTGACAACGGAGCATTCTCACAAATAAAGTCTGGAAAAATTAAGGTTAATTAACCAACTCTAACCAAACACACCCTTAATGGGATCACATTTTTTGTGCTCATATGCATCTTTTTTGATACTATCTTTAGCTAATCATTGTCAAGGTTCTATATAGGTGTTGGAAGGTGTGAGAGAGATAACCAGAAATGGAGCCATCTTCACAGATGGAATAGAAAAAGAATTTGATTCTATAATCTTCGCAACTGGGTATAAGAGCAATGTGCCGCCTTGGCTCAAGGTATGCATGACCACCTATGTTTTTCTTTTTCTGTTTTTTAAGTTTTAGTTTTATCTTTTATTTTCTTATACAAAAATTAATAGAAAATCTACTGACCCAGATTTTGAATCAGAAAATGATCCAAATAGTTTAAATATATGGACCACATTTAAAGTTATTATTGTGGGTAATATCATAAATAAATTTAGACCTTTGATTGTTAGTTTTAGATAAATTTCTGAATTCTTAAAATTGTTGCAAAATTAATCACAAAATGAGGTATGTGAGAGGGAGTTTTTATGTGAATTAAGGCCGAGCTAAAATATTGTATAGTGAGGGACCGAGCTATGGGTAGAGCTAGGTCCAGGTGTAGTGAGGGACCGATCTATGGGCCGAGGTGAATGGGCTTCGTGGCTTGGAGCTTAACCTTTTTAGCTCGGTCAGAGATAGCTGCAAGTAGCACGGTCAGGGTATCCCAAATTGACATAAATGGGCGTTGACCGAGCTAGCTACTGCTTGTGGAAGCACCGAGGTAAGCATGTCAGAGGTGTTAGCTCGGTTGTGCTGTCATTCTGCCGTAGTAAAACCATCTTACTTGGTTAAGCAGTAAGGGGGTGTAGAAAAATGAGCATCACCTTTTTGATTCCTAGGAGGATTCTACATTGGAGAATCAGAGTCTGTAACATGTCCGCGAGGGACCTCGCTACAGTTCGGACTCGATTTGTGTCACGGTTCTTAATCTGAACCAAAGAGTCCAAATCCGGCAAATCGTTTTGAGAAAACAGATTTTGAAAGAAGTGCCAAACATGGACTGCTTTGCCAGATACAGAGTCGCCACCTAAATATTTTTAAAATGGGGAAATTTAGGAAACCCTGACTCGGTGCGAAGGCCACATGTCCGTCATCACCGGAGTTGTCTCGGCTCGGGAGCTTGGGTACGATCGGGGAAGGTCACTATGAGCACCCCCTTTCGCCCGGTCCTGAAGACCGGCCCTCTACTAACTATGATATCCGTTTTTTGAAAACTTTATGTATTCTTAAACCAATTGTTAGCCTAGAATTACTATGTTATGCGCCGCAACAAACAAGTATAGACCAAATCGCCCAAATTGGACAAAACATTTCATGTTTGTTTTGAAAAATGGTTTGTTACTCGCAAGTAGGCTAAAATGCAGATTTTGCCACCCTCAAGTGGGCTTTTAGAAAAGAGTGATTTTGCCACTATCTAGTGGGCTTTAAATTCACAGTTTTAATGTGTTATCCCACATTTAAGCAATTCGACCTCCATCCACAGGCTTCAAACAGATTATCACATAAGCAGCTAACCTCATGGTAATCATGCTATCATGGCAACATTCACACGCATGCGATATGCTAAGCATAAAAGCTTACCTAGTACTCCGAGCCAAAACAGAAACTAGTCAGTAATCATATGCATGATCCTTAGTTCATGTTAAAAATCTAATGCAACACATGCAAAGAGTCAATCTAAACAGGCTCGGCTAAACCCTAAAATGGCATATGAAATGCTACAAGTAAAACATGTATTCAATTTGGAATTGAAAAGTACAATTGTTTGTATGATAGTACCGACCGGTGCATGTCAACAAATGCATGAATGCACGCATGCATAGCATAAGGTTATGCTAAAATTAAATATGTTCTAATACTAACCATCAAAAGCAGGTAAGTAAAAGGGAGAAA
>NW_021028791.1:77495-90519 GCF_004153795.1 Camellia sinensis | reverse complement strand
TCTTGCTTTGGCTTGACCTTTCTACCATTGAAATCCAGAGGATTTTTAGTGGTGGGAAGGTGGTTTTGGAGTCTTGTATAGGAGAGGGACACCCCTCTCTCCTTGTGTCTCATTTGCTTGTGTTAATGGCATGTAATGGTAGCATGTTTGCTTAGTATGTTTTGGTTTCATTTCAGCAAGTATTTGGTGTTGATTGGTCATGATATGCCTCTGTTTTAGGTTGGTTTAATGGCTTCTTGCATGCATCATGTACTTGCCATGTAATCCCCCCTATTGCCTTAACATGCATCTTGCATTTGGACTATCATGCTTGCATATTTTGGCTCAACTCAAAGAAACTTTTAGTCATATTTCAGCATGCTAAAGCTTTGTTTGGTGTTGTTTTGATCATATATGCCATGCTTTGTATAGCCATAAGGCACCCTAGCTTGTTAGCTTTAAGGGTCTAAGTCACATGGGTGCATTACTTGGCTCATTTCAATGATTTGGCATCATCCCATATGTTATTTCAATCCATGTTTCATGTTCATATACTCGCATTTGTCATCCTTTCTAAGCTTTGAAGAGTTGGTGTCTTATGCCTCATGATTGGACCATTATGTATGTCTCCATGCTTAGGTCCTTGGGATGCCATCTAAGTGGATTTTCGGGCTTATTTTGATATGCCATAACTCTGATTTTAGTTGGTGAAATCATGCCATGTTTGGTTTTGATAAGTGTAGTGTAACACCCCTTTGTTAGCCTTGCATGTCTCATGTTTTGTGCTCACCTTTCTAGCATGTTTTGGCCTCATTCCATGCATGTTCTAGCCTTGTTTTGGTCTGCCTTGGGACTATTTTAGGTCACCTTGGCCCTGTGGGGCTTGGTTGACATGGCCATTGTGCAAGTCCCTTGGCTAGCTTTAAGCTTTGGGCCTTCTTGCATGCTTTGTTTATGTTAAATGTGCGGTTTGGCATCATTCCTAACATCATTTCAGAGTTTATGGTGCTGTCATATATCCATGTTTGTTACTCTTTAAGTGCGCTTAAGAGTTTTCCTCTTGTCACCTAGCCTAGGGGCCAATTGGCATGCATGTTTGTTTTGTACTTTGGCACCATCATTTTAGCACTTTTGGCCACTGATTGTGGCATGGCTGGGGTCTGTCCATCTTTGGTATAAGTCCATTGGGTATGTGGTTTGCATTATATACTCGCATGCTTAGATTGCATTACATGTGCATGCTTGGCACATTACATATTTGCATGTTTAGGTTGCATGTCTATTGCATAATTAGTTGCATTGCATGACATTAATGTATACTTGTTGCATGCTTGGGTTGTTTGCAGGTTTGCTTGCACACTCATATTGCATTAGGTTTGTTTGCATGCCATTAGTCTTGTTGCATCGCATAATGTCCCCATGTTGCATTGCACTTGGCATATTTGCATTGCATTGTGTTTGGTTTGGGGTGTCAAACCAAACACGAGGACCAAGGGACATTTCGTACTTGAAGTGATGAAACGTGCCTCAATCCTCGGTCGCTGACGCTCTTGATCAAGCATGATAGAGTTCTAGGCATTCATATGTTTTTGTTGCATTCATTCCACATTGATTTGCACACTTGGCTCCTTTGGCCATCATGCATTAAAATGCGCGATTGATGGTCCGAGGGTCGAGAACTACACTCCCTTGAGTTTATGACATGATAGGGAGGGTGTTTGTGCACACATTGCCTTGAAAATACATTGCCATGCTCTGTTTGTCCTCTGTTGCAGCAAAACAACATTCTGCAGGAAGATATAGCCGGCCGGCCATCTTCAGTGCCGATTGACTAAACATTGTTGGCCGATATCCTCACAAATAGTCGATGACCAATTCCACATGGCCGATGTTCCTATATTTTGGCCGGTGACATCCCACAATGCTCAGGGAGTGGTTTGGAAGCATCCTTGGGACTTGTGCAAGTTTCAGAGGTGTAAAACAGTGCAAACAGAGGCAATATGTGGCACGGCAACGGGTTTCCGAGCGAGGCGATCGAGCATGCATCATTTAATCATTCCGAGGCGGAGCTGCGGTGGCCTCTTTAGTTTCATTGCCTAGTTAATTTGTTTAAATTAGTTAAGGGTTTTGTAATATTTAATTAGCTAGGGTAGTTGATTAATTATTCGGTTTGTATTATTTATTCAGACCCCCCGTCGAGGGGGCCAATTTTGCAATAAGTGTGCGTGAGTGTGTGAATGTCTTCCAACCCCACGTCTTTCTTCCTTTTACTTACCTGCTTTCAGTGGTTAGTTTTAGGTCATGTTTCAATTAGCATCCTCATGCTCGCATGTTTGCATCATTCATCTGTATTGCATGCACCGGGCTCAGCGCATCCTACTAACTGCATAGTATTTCAATTTCAACTTGAATACGTGTATCGAGTTGTCACATTTCGCATGCCATTCTTAGATAGCCGAGCCTATTCTAGTTGCATTTTGCATGTGTTGCATTGGCCATTGAAACATAGCTAGGATCATGCATTGATTTCTGACTAGTTATTGTTTTGGCTCGGAGTACTAGGTAAGCGTTTATACTTTAGCATCTTACATGAGTGTGAGTGTTGCCATGATAGCATGCTTGCCATGAGGCTATTTGCTTATGTGATATAACTGCATGAATGCCTATGGATGAAGATTGGATTGCTTGAATTGGAACAATTCATCAAAATGTATGTTTCAAGCCCACTTGAGAGTGGCAAAATCATGTTTTCTTAAGCCCACTTGAGAGTGGCAAATCCACGTCTTAGCCTACTTGCGAGTAGCACCTTCAAACCATTTTCAAAACAAACATGAGATGTTTTGTTCCAACTTAGGCGATCTAGTCTATACTTGTGTGTTGTGTGCATCACATAGTAAATTCTAGCTAATAACCGGAATAAGAACGCATATGTTTTCAAAAACAGGATATCATGTTTAGTAGTGGCCGATCTTTGATCGGGCGAGCGGGGGTGCTCATTGCATGACCTTCCCCAATCGTACCTAAGTTTCCGAGACGAGGCAACTTTGGTGATGACGGACACTTGGCCTTAGGCATGAGTCAGGGTTTTCTAAATTCCCCCAAAATAAAATATTTTGGTGGCGACTCTGTATCTGGCAAAGCAGTCCATGTTTGGCACTTCTTTCTTAAAAATCAGTTTTCCAAAACGATTTGCCAGATTTGGACTCTTTGGTGATTTATCGGTCTCGCATTGCACTTTGCGAGATTAGATTCAGAACCGTGACATTTGAGTCCAAACTGTAGTAGCAAAGCCGGAGGGCGCGCCTACACCTTTGTGGTTGCTTTCCACGACAAGTATCTACCTCCTACTGCTAGGGAGAGATTACGGCAAGAGTTTCAAGACCTCAAGCAACTTAACCTATTCGTGATCGAGTTTGAGGCGACCTTTACTAGTTTGTCCCGATTTGCACCAGAGTTGGTGGCAACAGAAGAGTGCCGTTGCATAGAATTTGAAAAGAGGTTGAGAACTAAGATTTTATTTAAGGTTGTCAGAAATATGATTCAGAGTTATGACCGTCTTGTGGAGGAGGTGGCACATGTGGAGATTACTGTATAGGCCGATGAGGAGAGACTTCGGGGTTTGAAGTCTAGGGGCCACGAGTCACATGGGGTTTAGACCCAGTAAGAAGAACAGGGGCACCTTTTCATCCCAACCCCAGTCTCAAAAGTCTAGATCTACTTTTCCCTTGCCTAATGCGGGCCCGGAGAGAAAGATTGCTCAGGGCAGATTTACTTGTTTCAAGTGTGGCTAATAGGGTCATAAGGCCAATGCATGTCCATAAAAGGGAGGAGGGCAGCAGATGTTACCACCACCACCACCTAATTGATCTCAGAGTCAGTCCTAGAATAGAGGGCAATGGCCTACTTGTTTTCATTGTGGTCAGTCGGGGCACATGAGGAGAGCTTGCCTGTAGTAGAGAGGCGCATCTGGCGCATTAGGGTTGAGGCAGACTCTAAGTCACCAGCAGGCTCGTTTGGTTCAGACTTCATGAGCTAATCAAGGAGCAGCTTCAGCTCAGTCAGTGTAGTAGGCCTATGCTCCGAGAGAGGAGCAGGTTGATTAGAGGCCACAAGGGCGCGTGTATGCTGTTACTGAGCTAAAGCAATTACTAGGATCGTCAGTTATGAGAGGTATTTTCATTGTGTGTAATTCTTTGGCTAATGTGTTGATAGATATGAGTGCGTCACATTCATTTATGTCTACTACATTTGATTCTGC
The DNA here is from genome assembly GCF_004153795.1 of Camellia sinensis. Classification (NCBI taxonomy): domain Eukaryota; kingdom Viridiplantae; phylum Streptophyta; class Magnoliopsida; order Ericales; family Theaceae; genus Camellia; species Camellia sinensis. Next base: position 86,282 of record NW_021028791.1, on the reverse strand, counting down.
ATTGGGGTTAGAGATGACACGGTTAGCGTCTCTGCTCAGGATAGAGACACTAGTGTGGGGTACGGTTGACTTAGACCGAGGATGTCGTGGTTGTGAGATAGAGGTTGCCGGGCACCAACTTCCATTTGCTTTTGTGTTGCTAGACATGTCGGGTTTTGATGTCATTTTGGGCATGGACTGGTTATCTTCATATCGTGCTGTGATTGATTGTTATTGTCAGAGAGTTACAGTGTGCACCTTGAGTGGCGATTGTTTTTATTTTATGGGGGATCGAGTTGATAGGGTCTTGTCGCTAGTTTTTGACCCTAGTGATTGGGGTGAGCTTAGTTGTCTCCTTGCAACACTCTTAGGTAATGAGAGTGACGGGGTTCGTGTTGAATTACTGAGGGCAGTTTGTGAATACCTGGATGTCTTTTCCGAGGATCTTACTAGTTTGTCACCCTACCGGGAGATCAAGTTCCCCGTTAACGTAATGCCTGGCACGACGCTGATTTCCATGGCACCTTATAAATTTGCACCTGTCGAATTGTATGAGTTGAAGATTCAACTCCAAGAACTTTTAGACATGGGCTTCATTCGCCTTAGTACATCACCTTGGGGAGCACTAGCTCTCTTTGCGAAGAAGAAGGATAGGTCGTTGCGATTATGCATTGATTACCGCAAGTTGAATAGAGTTATCGTTAAGAACAAATATCCTTTACCCAGAATAGATGATTTATTTGACCAACTTAGAGTGTCTCAGTGCTTCTAGAAGATAGACTTGAGGTCAAGGTACCATCAATTGAGAATTCAGGAGGAGGACATCTAGAAAATGGCCTTTTGCATGCGTTATGGCCACTATGAGTTCCTCGTAATGCCTTTTGGTTTGACCAATGCACCTGTTTCCTTTATGGATTTGATGAACTGAGTTTTTTGAGAATTCTTAGACTGCTTTGTGGTCGCCTTTGTGGACGACATCTTGATTTATTTAGCCTCTGAAGGGGAACACGAGAACCATTTGCGGATAGTGCTTGATTTTCTTAGGGAGCACCAGTTGTATGCCAAATTTGAGAAATGCGAGTTTTGGTTGACCAAGGTAAAGTTTTTAGGGCATGTAGTGTCGAGAGAAGGAGTAACTGTAGACTCTTCTAAGACAGATGCAGTGCGAGATTGGGAACAACCTAAAAGTATTTTTGAGATCCAGAGTTTCTTGGGGTTAGCTAGCTATTATCATTGTTTTGTAAGGGACTTCTCTAGACTAGCCGCACCATTGACCAGGTTGACAAGGAAGGGTGTCAAATTTGTATGGAATGAGATTTGTGAAAATTCATTCCAAGAACTTAAGATTAGATTGACCACCGCGCCGGTTTCGATAATTCCGAAAAGAGGTTTGGGTTATATGGTCTATTGTGATGCGTCTCGAGATGGGCTTAGTTATGTCTTGATGCAAGAGGGGAGGGTTGTGGCCTATGGTTCTTGGCAATTGAAAACTCATGAGAAAAACTATCCCACCCATGATCTAGAATTAGTAGTGGTAATTTTTGCCTTGAAAATTTGGAGACATTATTTGTATGGTGAGAAGTTTGATGTTTTGTCCGACCATAAGAGCCTAAAGTATTTGTTTTCCCAAAAAGACTTGAATTTACGACAACGGAGGTGGATGGAATTTATGGAGGATTATGACTTTGAGTTACACTATCATCCGAGGGAGGCTAATGTGGTGGCCGATGCCTTGAGTCAAAAATTCGTGAGTAGTTTGGCAAGTGCGGCCATTCGGGAATGGGGTATGCTATGTGATATCGGTGAGTTTGAATTGCATTTGGGTGAGTCTAGCGAGAGTGCTACCTTGTTTACTTTGATTGCTCAACCTACCTTGATTTGTAAGGTCATGGAGGCATAACAGGGTGACCGTGAGGTGGAGTCAATTCGTGATAGGATCTCTAACGGGGAGGAAGATAAAGGTTTGAATATTTACCCGGATTTGAGTATTCGTTATCTAGACCATTTGTTTGTACCAGAATCTTGTAGAGAGGAGGTACTTTGAAAGTTCCATCACTCATGCCTTGCGAGATATCTGGGAGGCACCAAAATGTATCATGATCTTAGTCGCCAGTTTTGGTGGAGGGGTATGAAGCGGGTTGTCTCTTTATTTGTATCAAAATGCCTTACTGGTCAACAAGTAAAGGCCGAACAGTAAAAACCAGCAGATTTGCTACAACCCTTACCAATAGCCAAGTGGAAATGTGAGCATGTTACCATGAATTTTGTAATTGGGCTTTCTAGAACACAATGGGGCAATGATGCCATTTGGGTGATTGTTGATAGGTTGACTAAGTCTATGCATTTTATTCCGATGCGCACCGATGACTCTGTTGAGCATTTGGTAGAGTTGTACATTAGAGAGATAGTTTGACTTCATGGGGTCTCTGTGACCATTGTCTCGGATAGAGATCCTCATTTTACTACTCGGTTGTGGCAAAGCCTTCAAGAGGAGTTGGGAACTAAGTTGACTTTTAGCACCACTTACCATCCTCAAACTGATGGACAATTGGAGCATACTATTATGATCTTGGAGGACATGCTTAGAGCTTGTGTCCTTGATTTCAAAAGGTCTTGGAAGAGACATTTACCATTGGTTGAGTTTACCTATAACAATAGTTATCAGGCTAGTATTGAGGTGGCACCATTTGAGGCCTTGTATGGCCGACCTTGTAGATCGTCGGTTTGTTGGGCCGAGGTGGGTGATGCATCGTTGTTGGGTCTGGATTTTGTTAGAGAGACAACCGAGAAAGTTGCTCTCATTCGGAAGAGGTTAGCTTCGGCTCAAAGCCGACAGAAGAGTTATGCTGATAAGAGGAGGTGACCTTTATCTTTCGAGGTTGGTGACCATGTGTTCCTTAAAATCTCACCGAGGCGGGGTTTGATGAGATTTGGTAAGAGTGGTAAATTACTCCAAGGTTCATTGGGCCTTTCGAGATATTTGAGAGAGTTAGGGAAGTAGCGTACCGTTTGGCTTTATTGCCTCAGCTTTCGAAGGTTCATAACGTGCTTTATGTCTCCATGCTTAGGAAGTATGAACCCGACCCTTCTCATGTACTTGATTGGGTTGATTTGGAGATAGATAAGGATGCCTCATACGAAGAGTGACCGGTTCAAATTTTAGACACCCGGGAACAAGTGTTGGGAGAAAAGACTATACAATTAGTAAAGGTGTTGTGGAGACACCATGGGGTCGAGGAAGTGACTTGGGAGCGGGAGGTAGAGGTCCACTCCAAGTTTCCGGATTTGTTTGAGAATGCTTAGCTATTTTAATTAGTAATATTCCCTAGTGTTTGAGGGAAATGTGTTAAATTGTTAACCTCTCGTTATTGTGTATGTTGTTATTTCAAGCATGTGATTATTGTGAATTATCATAATTGTGGTTGGAAAATTTCGTGCTTATGCTTATCACAAATTGTTGTTGATAATATTGTAGCTAAGGCACTTGGAAACCATGATGATAGTGGTGAATTTTGTTGAGAATTGAGATCTCTGTACTAGTACGGGAGTTACTATTATCGTTGAATTGAAATTGTGTTTAGCGTGGTTTTGGTTGCTCGAAGTCCTTTTGCTTGAGTAGTTTGATTCAATTTTGGGGAAAAAATTTCCTAAGGTGGGTAGGTTGTGATGAACAGGTGCATAACTCATCTCGCTTTTCTTTTGTTTGTGTTGAGCTTACTCGTGTTAGAGTGTCGGGGATTAACTTGAGGCCTTGCTGACCGTTTGGGTTTACCGTTCTTGAAACCTTCTTCAGGTCATCATCTTTTTATTTCGGTGTTGAGTTTTGCTTGTTTCGGGAGGCATGAGGTTGGATCTGGGGTGTCTCGGTTCAGCCGGTGAAAATTTATGATTGGGAGACAGAACCGCACCTGCGGGGGCTTGGGTTGCACGTGAGGAAGAGGGGTTGCACGTGCGATGAGCAGGGGATGTTGAGGTGCTATACTGAAATAATTGCACATGAAATTGCAGGTGCGGGGAGTGGACTGCACGTGCGGAGAAGGAGGCCGCATGTGCGGTGAAGGGCGTGCCGCATGTGCGGAAAAGGTAAGAACGTGCGAGAACGTTGAGTCTGAGATTTTTTTCTCTTTTATTCACTTTGGGATGAGTGTATCTCACTTTTTGTATATCTCTCTCTCTAAAAACCCATTTCTCTTCCTTCTCTCTACATTTACCTACACCAAATTAGATTAAACCTTTGATTTCTTCAAATCCATTAGAGTTTTGACCATAGCTCCTTCATCAAAGTTGGAAAACTCTTCGAGGGCTACGTTGTGTGCGGTGGAGATCGAGTTTCGACAGCGTTGATTTTGGGGCATTCTTCTCTCTTTCCTTTTAGAACTTGAGGTATGGATTTTTCTGAGTCATAGATACATTTTCGCAAGTTATGTTAATGTTGGAACTCATTCTTGTTGTATTGAGCTTGGTTTTTAACTCATGAGTTGTAGGTGATTTTAAAAGTGGGTTTTTGCAATGTTTTCTAAAAATCCTTGAGATTTTGAGCTATATTATTGTAGAGGAGTGTTATCTTGGAAAAACTCTTTCAAAATGAGGAGAAAACCTAGTTTGTGAAAACCCTAGAAATTTGGGGATTTTTGAGAAAAATGTTATGATGTTATGAAATTGATACTTGGAAAATATTATGACGGATGTTTGAATGAGAAATCCCGTGGAATATGAGGAATAGTTGGTTTTGAAGTTTATTGTTCAAAAAGGTGGATATAGTCATGAAATGACCTAGTTGATGAGAATGTATGAAATGTCAAAATGTTGTTACTTCTTGATAGTGATAAATGTGTATATATTTATTTTTGTGAAACTTCTTTGGAAAGAGATATGGAAATTATGATCACAATGGGAGGTTGTGTGGAAGAAATTGAAAACGAGAAAATTATTATAATGCATTGATAAATGTTGCATTGGCATTTTAATTCATTTGATTGATTACAAATTTTGAAAACTTTTGCATTGAGAAAGGAAACGTTTGTGAAACAAGATCTTATTGATTTGTTTTCGGTGTGAATATGTTGGTAAGTCCAGATAGGGGGTGTAGTTGGTATTGATTAAGTTGGCCTAAGTGTCCATGGTAAAAGGCCAAAAACACGTGCGGATGAGGTACCATGTGCCTTTCAGTTAGCTACTCGTAAAGTGGGGTTTTGGTAGTGCTAGTTATGCCTACTTGTAGACACCAACCTAGGGATTACCTGAGTCGTATTTACTGCCCCTTGAACTTGGTTGAAATTAATGAATTGTTGAGCTTTCAAGATTCCACTGTGCATGGCAGTTTTCAAAAAGATAAAGATGCGATCTTTCTTTTACACAACATGGCATATGCATCTCACATCACGAGGATTGTATAAAATGTATATAATTTGTTAAGAATTTCCTATTGGCTTTGTGCTCACCCTATGGGATTTTGTGCAGGAAAAGATGTGGTGATTTCGCCCAATTAAGGGCGTGGAACGTATTTTGAGAGCACAAGACTCTTGTTTTGTTGTAATTATTTTGGCAAGCCAAGGGCTACATGTGTATGGGTTCAAGCAACCATTTTGTGTAACCGGGCTTAAATCTTAGACTTTGTAGCCCTTGAGGGCATTTATTTACTCTTGATTGCTTATTTCACATGCTATAGATTCATGTACTTAGGTCGTTGAATGTATATTCAAATGTGGGTCCTCCTTTTGTAAATCTCTTATGGTTATGAAATCTAATGTTGAAGATTCGGGATTGACGTGGATATTGGAATTTACTTATGTTTATCGTAAGGATGGGTAATTGGTACATCTTTATTATGGGTAATGGGTAACTTGGTATTAGAGCTATTGGGTTTGAATGCATGGGGGTCACAGGGAGTGGTCTTTTTGCCACAATGAGTTCATTTCGCTTGATTATGAGATGTTCCAAATTTTAGTGGTTATGTGATAACATGTTTATATGACTAGATGGGTATATGATTGAACTTTTGGGATGTGGTTTGCGCCTACTAAATTCCTTGAGGTCTTATTAGAAGGGTACTTGGTTAATACTCATTCTACTAAGAATTCTTGGTATTTCATGGAACAAATTTCACTGTAAAAGGAATAATCCGTATGTCTTTATGTGACTACGTGCTTATGTGGAGTGAAATTAAGTGCTTATGTGGTGAAGGACTGTATAGAATTGTTGTGATCGAACGTGTGAGATAAGTTGTGAGCACATTCGAGTTCGTGTGCTAAATTGTTTACTTTTATCCTTAATTAGGATGTTAGGAAGAGGTCAAGCCTATGGTGGTGGAGGCGAGAGGAGTGGTAGGCCTCGCCGAGGTATACATGAAGTACAAGTCCATGTGGTCCCGGTGCAAGAGGAAGAGTTTGGCCAAGCTAATGCGGCTGGGCAAACTGGCTAAGCTAATGTGGCCGAGCAAGTAGGGCGAGTGGGGATTCCGGAGCAAGCAGGTCAAGCCACAATGGGGGCCCTAGCCTGAGAAATGACGGGGGCTTTAAGGGAATCAATGAATTTGTTGAGAGCGGAGAACCAAGCCAGAGACAACGCTATAGAGACAAGGTTGAGTTTTCTCACTAGAGAGTTCTTGTGGGCTAAACCGGATGAGCTCCATGGTGGCCCCCGAGCCCAAGAAAGTGGATGAGTGGCTTGAACAAACGGTGAAGACATTTGAGATGCTTCATATCGAAGATAGTGAGCTAAGAGTGACTTTAGCGAATTATTACCTTAAGGAGGATGCGGGCCAATGGTGGAAGTACGTCAATGGTAGAGTGGGACCGACATGGAAAGCCTTTGTGGTTGCTTTCCAAGACAAGTATCTACCTCCCATTACTAGGGAGAAATTGAGGCAATAGTTTCAGGACCTCAAGCAACTTAACCTATCCGTGGTCGAGTTTAAGGCGGCCTTTACTAGTTTGTCACGGTTTGCGCCGGAGTTGGTGGCAACGGAAGAACACCGTTGTATAGAATTTGAAAAGTGGTTGAGAACTAAGATTTTATTCAAGGTTGCTGAAAATATGATTTGGAGTTATGACCGTCTTGTGAAGGCGGCGACGCATGTGGAGATTACCGTTCAGGCCGAGGAGGAGAGACTTCGGGATTCATACTTACCACCGCAATCATTTCTTAAAGCCTTGATCTTACAGCTTGGTTGATTCTCAACTTCATTCCTGAAAAGAATAAATTTATCAACCGCCTCATCTTTGCTTTTAAGCAAATACACATAACAGTATGTAGTGCAATCATCAACAAAAGTGATCAAGTACTTGTTGCCACCACGTGATTGTACGACTTTCAAGTCACACACATCACTATGCACTAAATCCAAAGGCTCAGTACTTCTATCAATAGAATGAAACGAAGTCCTTGTCAATTTTGCTTTTACACAAGTTTCACACTTGTGATTTGGATTAATTTTGAAAGATGGTATGTGATCTAATTTGATTAATTTACGCAAAGAGTTAAAATTTACATAACCTAGTCTACCATGCCATAAATTAGGAAACTCAAGCATATAAGTAGAAGAAGAAGCTTTCTCATTAATTTTCAAGACAAGAGTCATTATATTGAGCTTAAACATACCGCCCGACATATACCCTTTCCCCACATAAACCTTGTTGTTAGTCAACACGACCTTATTAGCCTCAAACACCATGCGGAAGCCATACTTACTCAAGCGCGACCCTGGGATAAGGTTCTTACGAATGTTCAACACAAATAGGACATCGTTGAGAGTCAACTCTTTGCCTGAAGTCATCTTCAGGACCACCTTGCCATTTCCCTCAACAGTTGAGGTGACATAATTCCCCATGAACAACTTCTCACCGTTTGAAACTGGTTTGAAGGTTGCGAACATTTTCTTTTCCGCACATATATGGCGAGTGGCAATAGTGTCCACCAACCATTCCTTTGGGTTAGAGCCCACCATGTTCATTTCAGTGATGACAGCTGCTAGATGCATGTCATCCACATCTTGTGAGAGATCCTCCATTTCAGCCATATGAGCCAGACTTTTGTTCAGTGGAGGATACTTCTTGTAAGGCTTCTTCTTCTTGCGGCAATCAACTGCTTGATGCCCATCGCTTCCACAGTTGAAGTACTTTCCATTGAACTTAAAAGTAGGTTCCTGCAGCTTGTAGACCAGCCTGTTGGAGACACCGCCTCTCGCCTCCAACATTGAGCTTTTACCTGTTGGTGGTTTTTTCTTCACTCTTGAGGACTGGCCATGCTCAACCACGTTTGCTTTCATTGTAGAGGTACTCCATCATTTCTTTCTGTTGTCTTCTTCAATACGGAGCTTGACAACGAGTCTTCGACTGTCATCTCCTTTCGCTTATGCTTCAAGTAGTTCTTGAAGTCTTTCCAGCCATTACGCAACTTCTCAATCAACGCAGTTGCTTGGAATGATTCACTCAGGAACATTCCCTTTGCATGAATCTCGTGCAAAATTACTTGGAATTCTTGGACTTGACAAATGACGATTTTTGAGTGCACCATCTTGAAGTCTAGAACCCGACCAACGACAAATTTCTTTGCCCCAACATCCTCGATCTTGTACTTCTTGTCCAAAACATCCCATAGCTCCTTTGCCGACTTCTTGGCATAAAACACATTGAAAAATGAATCTGCCAAGCCATTCAGAACATAGTTCCGACAAAAGAAGTCTAACTACTTCTAATCGTCTAGAGCCATGAGCTTTGTTTGTCTTGCTCATTCTCCTTCGCGATTGATGGATCTTCACTCAAAAACCTCACAAGGCTTAGAGTAGTCAGGTAGAATAGCATCTTTTGC
>NW_021028791.1:38571-50445 GCF_004153795.1 Camellia sinensis | reverse complement strand
GTTCCCACTAAATTCTGGTTTGATGGAAAAAGGGTTTTGAGAGAAAAACCGAGCTTGAGTGCCAGAGGGATGTGAGAATCACAAATAAGAAAGAGTGGGAAACAATACCCAGAGAAACTAGCTCCTCGTGATCTGAGGTCCCCCGTCTTCATTAACGCGTCTGTATGTCGTGTCTTTTGTTTTCTTTATCTCAACCTTTGTTTTGAGTCTTTTCCGAGTGTTACTCGATGTGTTTAGGCCATGTACCTTTTGTTGAGTCATAGTATGCTGTGTTCGGTTGTAGGCTTATACCCGGTTGAAAGCCCTTCTTCAATTTCAAAAATTAATCGTTTTGTGCTCAGAATGCTGTGCCGTTCTCCACATTTGTGCAAAAACATGATTCAGTTCTTTCATACAACTGCAGGGTCCACCCCCGATAAGTGTGAACAGGAAAACACTAGGCCTCGTTGAAGCTCCTGGGTTTCAGATTGCATCTGAGTGCGCTTCGACTTCAGTGGATTCGACCTTCATGGTCCGTCTTGTCAGATTTGGGCTGTTTGTTCAGGATCCGCTGTGTGCAAAATGAGCCAAGCGCTGTGTTATGGGTTGTATGCAGATTAATCCCCAGTAGAGTATCAGCCGAATGTTCAAAATGTGTAGTGGTTGGTATGGTTTGTTTTTGCTGTTGACTGGTTCGTTATCTGATTATTACAACTGGTTCGTTATCTGATTATTACAATGCAAGTGTTCAATTTTCAGACAACGGATCAATTTCATTTACATTGAGGTGTAACATGATGTGATGCGATGCAATACATGAGATATGTAAATGTAACACTTTTTAAGCAAAAAGTTTGTTCATTTCATTATCTTTTTCAAGTACATAGCTTTGAAAACAAAAATCTGCCTGTGGTAGTGCAAGGTAATCTAACTACCAACAAAGAGAAGGAAGAAAAAGGAAAAAAAAGTACAAAAAAGAAGAAAAGCAGCAATCTGGATCATCATCAGTAGTCTCGGGCCCGGGGATCTATCCTCGCCCTCTTCTTGGACGAAGGTCCAGGGGCATCGTCATTAGTATCTGAGCCTGAGTCTGAGTCGTCTCCAGCCTCCTCAGATGACCCGGCCTCTGCCTCTGCCTCGGACTCATCATCATCATCATCGTCATCATCAGGGGTCGGCGCCCGAGAGCTACTCCTGACATGAACACGCCCCGCCCTGGTACGGGGACGTACAGCGTCTCCATGCCCTCCTCGAGCAGGAATAGAGGGCCCAGCCGGAGCGCCACCCACCGGAGGAATTTGGAAGGGAGGTTGAAAAGCACAAAAGGCAAATATATTAGAATACTGTGAGCAGTGTATCAGTGCAGAATACAGTGTATGAAGTATACTGTGAGCAGTTTATCAGTGCAGAATGCAGTGTATGAGTACAGTGTGCGAGTGCTATAAGCAGTGTATCAGTGCAGAATGCAGTGCAGTGTACGAGTGCTATAAGCAGTGTATCAGTGCAGAATGCAGTACAGTGTGCGAGTGCCGTGAGCAGTTTATCAGTACAGAATGCAGTGTATACAGTGGATGAATGCCGTGAGCAGTTTATCAAGTGTTGTGTTGTGCACCAGATTATGTGAAGCAGCTTATGTGTATGGTTTGAGACCGTGATCAGAAAAACATACCGGAATGCTATAGAGGGCCAGGAGGTCGAAAGTCCGCTGTAACATCCCCATCATGGAGGCATTCAACTCCAAGGACTGCCGGGTATACTCGGAAGAAGCCTGCAAAAGTATCAAATGCATCAGTATTCTGCGGAATATCAAATAAACTGAAATGAAATACCAATACAAGATGCATAAAATGTAGTAATACATACCGGAGGCAAGTCATGGAAACCGACCAACTTATGGTCAGCCGGAGGAGGAGCAAAGGGGATCTGATAGGTCGCCCCGCCCTGCCCTCAGTATGTCATCATCGTGGGTAGCGCTGGCCAGCTAACCCCCCGACCCCTCCGAGCTCCGCTCCTGCCACGGACACGAGCTGTCCTCAACGTCCCTACCCCTACCCCTGCTCCAGCTACTGGCGCCGCAGGTCCCCCTCTCTCAGCTCAGCGGCCACCGCTCAGAGGCCGCATAATGTAGGTCTGGACGTACTCTCTGTAGTCGTCCTCGCCCCTAAAGCCCTCCGCGTCCCAGCCGATCGTATAATCGGCCATCTCTTGGGCGGTGAACGTCTCGGTGTCCCTCATGTGGGTAGGAGGCAGACCCGGAACTATCTGCTCTGCAAGCCTAGGGTCTGGCGTAGGAAACGCTCACCCAAGTACCAAGCCCGACAGACCGGGCCCTCCAACAGGATCCAGAAACGTGCAATCTCCTCTGCCCTGGCAAACCGATCTCGAATCATCGCAGGCAATGGAGCCCAAGGCTGCCAAGTGGTCTGTAAATGACATGTAGTTTGTTATCTACTGATATTGACAATACAATGTAAAGCGAAGCTTAAATGAACCGCAAGCAAAACATACCTCTGCGGGGGTAATAGTGTCAAAGTAGCGGCGGAAAAAGATGAATGTCTCCCGCGGCCTCCGCACGCACCTCACGTCAAAGCGACACGAAAATAGGACGACGAGAGGGGTCTCTACGTCTGGCACTGGGGCGAGTCTCGGGAAGTAGGCATAGACCCACAACTGCAGAGCAAATACCAGAAGGGTTATCAGATAAAGCAGAACACAGAATAAAGCAGAAATTGCAGGACCGTGTACTGTGCAGTGTGTTAAGTAGAGTGTACAGTGTGAGCATTGTACAGTTAGTATAAAGCAGGGTGTATGCGTGTGCTATGTGTGCAGTATACGACCAGCATGAAATAGAAAGTAACGTGTGTGCAGTGTACAGAGTACAGAAATGTAAAGCAGAAAAAGGAAAATATACCTCCCAAGCGCGCCAATAGCCTCCGAGCAACTGCCCACTGCCACGGGAAGCTGAGCTCATGTACCCATAGAGAGTGGCCAGAGCGGCCATAGAGAGTGGCCAGAGCGGCGCCGCCCCAGTCGTAGTGCAGGATCTGCCTGACATCCACCAGTGCGCTAAGCAGGCAGAGAGGCACAATGTTCGTCCGGTCGGCGAAAATGGTAGTCCTAAACAGGAACATGAGAAAGCCGCGTGCGTATCTCTCCACAGCCTCCTGAGTCATCGGAGCCTCCTCGGTCAAAGCTGGCTGGACCCTAAACTAGACCTCGAACCAGGAATATCGAACGAAGCCGGGACGCGCAAGAGGCGACACCTCGCCGAGCAGATAGATCTGAGCAGCTGTCCACTCATCCATATCAGTATCAAAGGGGATCGGATCACCCCTTACCCCGATGCCTGTGAGCATCGAGAAATCGTAGGGAGTCATCGTCATGTCTCCCATGGCAGAAAGGTGGAATGAGTCGATGGTGTCCCACCACCTCTCTGCTAGAGCGCCAAGGAGAGGCCTGCTCGTCGTCAGCCTGGAAAGCCCTCTGCAAAATGCGCCGAAGCCGGCCTGGTCCACGATGTGGCGAACTGCGTCGGGTAACTCTGCATACTGTAGACACCCCATTTTTGACCGTCCTCAAGACTTGGACGTCACCATTTGAACACTCGGTGATTATCCATGTTTGTGTTCGTTTGGAGTTCCCGGAGGTCTCGGCTCGCGCGCCTTGCCTCAGGATCTCCGAACTTGACTGTTTAGTGTCTGGTTTCACACCAAACACTTGTGTTTTGCCTTGGAGAGGCAGGGTAGGGCTTGTAGACCATCCCTACCCACCACCGGCAGTGGCTAGAGGCCACCAGCTGGTTTTTGCCTCCACCGGCACTGTAGTTTGCCGGTCGGCATAGGTTTTTGCCGGTCAGCACTATTTAGTGCCGGCCGGCACTCTTTTTGGCCAAGATGGCATTTTTAGCCGGCCGACTACTGTGTATCTGCTTTTGCAGATATTTTAAGACAGCTGTCTTGCTTTTTGCTCCCCTCCATACACGTGTATGGAGGGATCTCCCTCTTATGAAGCTTGTCTTGTAAGCTTTACAAGACAAAAGCTTCTATAAAGAGAGGGGCTCTCTCTTGTTGCAAGGGTTAGACACTTGAGACACCTTAGATATTTTTAGACAGCCATTTTTAGGGTTTGGAGTTCTAGGGTTAGAAACCATACACTTTCTATCTCTATATCTCCCTCTTGTGTGTGTTAAAGTGCATTTGTGTCTTACTATTGCACACAAACACACAACATCCTATCTCTCTTTTCCTCTCTTTTGTGCTCTTGTGTGTGTTTTAGTCCATACTATTGCACACAAGCACCTAGTGTTTCACCTTCCTCTTGGAACTGAGGTTCTAGGGGACTGATTTTGAGGTTTTGAAGATGATTTCAAGCCAAGGAGGGCCATTGGAGCATGAAATGCTCAAAACTCATCAAGGGTAAGAAACTTACACCTTTATTCCCCTTTTTTGCATTGATTTTCCACCTGTCTTAGAGCTGTTTTTGTGATTATTGTATAACATAAAAAAGTTCTGTTTTTAGGCCCTCTTTATTGTTTATTAAGAGTGTTTCTTGGTTTGAGGGTAGTTGACCCCTCTTAGGCCTTGAAAGGCCTCATTTTGAGCCATTTTGTGCTAGCTCTGGGATTTTGGTGTTGGGGTCTCTTCACCACTGAAATCTTGAGGGATTTCAGTGGTGAAGGTGATGCCTTGAAGTCCCAAGAAGGAGAGGGCCACCCCCTCTCCTTGTTGTCCTTGAAAAGGGCATGTTTTGACCTCTTGTGGGAGCACCATGTTAGAGGGTGTATTGACCATGACTTGGCCGCTTTTTATGCTTAATATGTCATGTTATGCCTCTGTTTTTACTTGCTTTTGGTACTCCATGCATGCTTAGCATAGTTGCCATGTAATGCCTTGTTATGCCTTAACATGTCTTAGGTTGTGTGCCTTTGTTTCTAGCATGTTTTAGGCTTACATTTGTGAAGATTTTGTGCTTATCTTGACATGTTTTAGGTCTGTCCATAAGTGTTTGGGTTGATTTTGGCATGCTTGGTATAGCTCCTTTGTATTTGGGCTTGTTGGCCTTGAGCATATGCATGTATAGCATGGCATCTTTGCATTGATTTGGTGATTTGGGATCATCCACTATGTTATTTCAGTCCCATTTTCATGCCTATGTGTTTACCTTGGATGCATCTTTAATGCCTCATAAGCTTGTGTAGCGATGCTCCATGTTTTGGTGTTTATGCATGCCTTTGTTTTTGAGTCATTTGGATGCCATCTAAGTGGTCCTTAGGCCTTGTATTAATGTCCCAAAACTCTGTTTTTGGTCAATGAGTTCATGCCATGTTTGGTCTTGCTAAGTGTAGTTCAATACTCTATTGGTTTGCTTTGAGTATTTGGGCCATTTGTTGCATGTTTGGCTTGATTTATTGCTTGGTTTGGCACCATGTTTTAGCATGATTTCAATGCTTATGTTGCATGCTAATTAGTCCATGATTCCCCCTTTTAAATGTGTTTGAGAGTTGTTCAAATTATGCCTAAATGTTGGCCTTTCAACATGTGTATGTGTGCATGTGTATTTGGTCCCTCATTGTAGCACTTTGGCCCTTGTTTTAGGCCTTATTAGAGTTGCCTAAACCATGCTTAAGACCACCCTTTCATTGGTTTGCATTGACCATATGTATGCTTGTATGCTTGCATAAGTTTGTTGCCATGCCATGTTGCATCCTTAGCTTGTATGCTTAGGTTGCATTGCATCAACATGCATGCTTTGTTCCTTGACTTAGTGATAGGAATTGGGCCTTGTTTGGTTTGATTTGGTTTGCATGCATTTGAAATCAAAGTTGCATACTTGGTTCTTTGGGCCATCGTGCATGGAAATGCGTGATTGGTGGTCCGAGAATCAAGGCACATGCCCCTTTGAGTCATTATCATGATAAGGGACATGGTTGGTGCATATATGCCTTGAATTGTGCTGCCATGCTTTGCCTTGCCCTCTGTTGTTGTCATTTGCAGATTCTGCAGGAACACTATGCCGACCGGCAGTGTAAGGTGCTGACCGGCAATAATTTCTCTGCCGACAGCTTCATTTTGTGCCGATGGCCACATACCACTGCCGGTGGTAATTCCACACAGCCGGTGGCACTCCCCAATGTCCAGGAATGCAGTCCTGAGGTTTTGACAGCCTCCAGAGGAGTGAAGGAAGGAAAACAGAGGCAGCCTATGCATGGCAGCGCGTTTCTCGAGGCGATTTTCCTATTTTTCTTAGCTTAAGTTATTTTGCTTAGTTGATTAGGCAATTTGTAATATTTAATTAGCTTGCGTAGTTAATTAATTTGTAATATTTATTTGGTCCCTCCGAGCAAGGGCAAATCTGTAATAAGTGTGGGTAAGTGTGTGTATGTCTCCCAACCTCCACTTATTTCTTCCCTTTTATTTACCCGCTTATGATGGTAGATTAGGGCACGTTTAAATTAGCATACCTTATGCTATGCATGCGTGCATCCATGCATTTGTATTACATACATTAGGCTCGGTACATCACGCTAACTGCATCTGTACTTCAATTCGCAAAATTGAATATGTGATAGTTGATCGCATTTCACATGCCATGTTTAGGGTTAGCCGAGCCTGCCTAGATTGAATTTTTGCATGTGTTGCATTAGGCAATTTAACATGAACTAGGACACGCATGTTTGCTAACTAGTTTATTGTTTTGGCACGGAGTACGATGTAAGTACTTTCGCTTTAGCATCTCGCATGCGTGTGAATGTTAACATGACAGCATGTTTACCATGTGGCTAGATGCTTATGTGATAAACTGTTTTGAATGCCTGTGGGTGGAGGTTGGATTGTTTGAGTTGGAAAAACTCGTTGAAATCCGCATTTTAGCCTACTTGCGAGTAGCAAATCCAAGACATTTTCCAAAACAAATGGATATGCAATGCTTATTTCCAAATTAGGCGATCTCGTCTATACTTGTTTGCTGCGTGCATAACATAGTAATTCCAGGAAAATAAATGGAATAAGAACACATAACGTTTTCAAAATCGGATATCATGGTTAGTAGAGGCCGGTCTTCGGACCGGGCGAAAGGGGGTGCTCATAGCTGACCTTCCCCGATCGTACCCAAGCTCCCGAGCCGAGACAACTCCGGTGATGACGGACATGTGGCCTTCGGCACCGAGTCAGGGTTTCCTAAATTTCCCCATTTTAAAAATATTTAGGTGGCGACTCTGTATCTGGCAAAGCAGTCCATGTTTGGCACTACTTTTTCAAAAATCTGTTTCTCAAAACGATTTGCCAGATTTGGACTCTTTGGTTCAGATTAAGAACCGCGACAACACAAAAATCGCGAGTCCGAAATGTAGCAGCGAGGCCCCTTCGCGGACTTGTTACAGTTTCTGGCGACTCCGCTGGGAAGTTTAGAGAGCTTGACTCGAACTCCTGATATCCTGTTTTGGTTTCACTTATGTGTTTCTTTGCATTGCATGTGCATTGGTGCGCCTAGGAACACAATGTTTGCCATCTGCTATTCCTGAACGGTTTGCCGGAGGCTTGTCTTGTCAAGGCATGTCCATAAGGCTGACCGGCTATGGGCTCTGACAGTATGGGAACACAAACCCCGGTTTTTACCGAGGCACCCTTTTTCGACCATTTGACCTAGTGCATATTCGAATCCATAGTGACCATTCCAAGTTAGGACAGGTTGCTTACCCGATGTTAGGTTGTTTGAGAACCGCTGTGTGCGTAGTGAAACCCTAGTTCCTGACAAAATAGGACAGGGAAACCCTACCCCAACATAGGGGTGATTGAGCTCTCTTCACTTGCTATGTGCTTTTAGAATGTGTTTCTATAGGAAAAGTACATGTCAGTTTGCAAGTTTGAGTATCAGACCTGAGGACACCAGTATCAGTGTCAGTTATAAGAATCAGTTATCTGCGGGTATCGGGTTCAGTTTTTGGGAACAGTAATTTCTAGGAACAGTGATCAGCAGTAGGGTACAGTTGTTCGGCTACACCCGTGTTTGATCCGTTTGGGGCTGAAATGCTGTTTGTTTCTCCTTTCAGTTCAGAGAGTCGCAGAGTTGATACAGAATAGCCAGTGTCTCCCCTTTGCTGAGGCAGGATTTATGGCGGCACAAAATTCAGAAGAAATTGTGGTCATGACGGCTGCATTGGAGCAGGGGACTGCTCCGCAGAGTGAGGCCAAGCATCAGTATGTACACCACCCAGGTCGCCGTTGTGCACCCCGGTCTGGGCTCCCCAGTTATACCAGGCTCGTGAGCCCACCACCTTTGAATTGATGGGATGATAGGTGACCTCCAGAGGTCCGTGGCCGATCTGGCCTATGGAATGTCGGCTTCACCGCCAGCGGCGCCGTATGCCGGGAATTTCTACCACAGGAGCCCCGCTACTGGGGCGGATTGTGATAGAGCTCAGCCAGCCAGAGGGTGCTTTCCAGTACAGTCGCGACATGCCAGCACACCCAGACCCTTGATCAGCGCTGAGGCTAGAGGAAAAGACAAGGCAAAGGTAGACGCCGATCCTATTGAACAACTGCTGTGGGCAGTCGAGGCTCTGAAAGTCAGAGGGATGAACAAGCAACAAACATTGCGGATCGTGACAAAGCTGTGGATGATGCTTTCCCTACTCCAATCAAAGGCAGTTCAAGCCAGCAGAAAATCGGGATGGGCCCCGTCATGCCCAGACATATTCCTGTCTTCCCACCAACCCTGACCGGAAAGGTTCAACAAGCCAAGGCCAGTGCCAGCCGGGGCACACCACTTTCGCTAGCATGCAGTCTGGCAACAATCCTCAAACTTAAGTACTGCCCCGAGGGCGCAGGGCCTTTCGTGACTCTACATTCTTTGTCTAGGGGCCATTACTTAATATTGGCAAAGAAATGGGCATCTTAAGCCTTTGGAGCCCCGGCCACTCCCGAAGAATCTCCCCACCACTCATGATGCTACCGTGTACTGCGTGTACCATCAACAGTCCGGTCACAGTACCGATGGATGTTCCCGCCTTCGTCATGAAGTGCAGGATTTGATTGATAACAAGGTTATCCTACCACCTACCTCAGGCAAGCCCGTCACCACTCAGTTGTTGGATTTCGAGGGCTCAGATACTGTGAGTATGTAAAGTGAACCGCCTGCGGGCGACATTCGGTATATTTTGGATGTAGCGTCTGGCACACATTTTTGAGCATCGGTGAAACCGAGTTTTGTAAATCCTGGTTTGGATATCGAGTCAGTCTTTTGTTTTGAGTCTGTCTCTTTGTCTTGAGTCAGTCTTTTTGCCTAAGGGTCTGTCTTGTTGTATCGAGTCAGTTCCTTTTGTATATAATACCAGGTGATTCTGGGATTGTTGTCCGAACACTGTTTTGTCTTGTAATTATCTGTTTTTGTTTTGAGTCTGTTTCTGCCAAGGGGCCAGTTGCACCAACAAATCCGAACGAAACAGTTGTTGCTATCTCAACTTCATGCTTGCTTTCAGCATAAGTGCCAGAGAATTTGATTGGGTTGACAGTACATCTCGCCTGCTCTCCTGCGCGCCAAACTCATTGCATTAACCTAAGTTTTTCAAAAAAAATAAACCTTTTGAACACTGAGGTGATAAAAACGAAGAGGAAGGAATTCCTCGGGTTTTGCAAAATTTTGATCATTTTGAGAGAAAGAGAGGCGTGCTAAGCCTTTTTATGAATGAAACCATGCTTGTCGGCGTGAGTACTGAGAAGGATCCTGGCCTGATCCAGATTGGTTCCACACTATCTTCGGCGCGAGCGATTTGTCGCTTTCTTAAAAACTTTCAAAAACAAATGTTTTACGCGGCCCTGCGAAGACCTGTGTGGAATCGCTCTCAAGATTGCACAGCCTAGGATCGCTTTCAGCCTCAAAATTCAACCCATCCGTCTCAAACTTTGAACCCGTTCAGAACGTTCAGAAGTTCAACGGTCAAACGCCATGAAAGGCCCGTGTGGCCAGTTTTGAAGTAGCCTTCAACCAAGAGGCGCCGAAGCCGAATCAAAAGGAGTAGATCTCGCCGGAAGAAGCTCGTGGAGCAGCCGGGATGGATCCTTCCGCAAATCATTGCAATAGCCGTTCTCCTAGACACAGAGGGGCTTCAATTTCAGGAACCATTTGGCATGGACTTGCTACACTTTTACCCTTTGAGAGGCTCCCTTTGAGAGGCTCGCTGGGCCGAAAACCTGGAAGGGCGACCCAGGCAAAAGTTAGAGCAAGAGAAAAATACAAAAAAAAAGAAGAAAAGAAAAGAAATAAAAAAAAGAAAAAAGAAAAAAAGAAAAAGAAATGAAAAAAAGAAATAGAAAATGAAAAGAAGCTCGTAAGGTCGAAAACCCGCATTGGGCACCTTGGCAAAAGTGAGAGCCTAAAAAAAAGTGAAGGTTAAAATACCCGAGTGTACCTTAACCGGAACTACGTGAGGCTTGATTCCCATGTTTGGGATACGTAGGCAACTTCATCATGAAGTCCAGCCCCCAACGCTTTCATAGCGTCTCAGTCCATGCAATGGTTTCGATTTCATCCCAAAGTCTAGTCGCCAACGCTTCCAAGGCGACTGTGTCCATATATGTGTTGTGACCATCTTCGTCGTCTCTGTGTCCGAGAGTTCGACCACCGCCAATGAAGACTGTCTGCGGGTTGTTGCGGCACCATCCCAAACAAGGGGCAACTTTCCGTTGCCTCCCACCCCCTTCAAACCAGGGGCAATTTTCCATTGCCTCCGATCCAGGGTTGCGCATCTCAAAGAGTAAGTTCCATGCTCGTTGAGCATCAGCTGTTTGAAAAATAGCTTTTTGAAAATTTTTACTGAGGTTGACTATTTTCTCGAAAACTATTCCATTTTCCAAAACTGGACCATTGTCTTGGACCCAAAAAAGGAAAATTTTCAGTGCTTGCTGCCTGACTTACATGCTTTTCAAATCAAAAATCGAACAAGTACGTTAATCCGAATCTCATTTTGATCAAAAATTGTTTTAATAGAAAGCAAAAACAAAGAATGGTTAAAATGATGAACTAGGGGCACAGTTGAGCCAGGCGTTCTGTCTTTCCCCCGTCATCGACGTACTTGCCAGAAGAGCGCTCTACCCGTCAGAAGAAACAGCTGTGAGCTAACCGTGTTGAGCATGAACCCACACCTTTCTCTTTATCCATCAATCACCCCGGGGAGGGATGAAAAATGAGAGAATGAAGAATAGAGAGGTGTAAGTTGAGAGAAAAGTGAGGAAAAGGGTTTTGAGAAAAAAATCCGAGCTCGAGAACCGAGTGATGTGAGAATCACAAATCAGAAAGGGTGGGAAACAATGCCTGGAGAAACTGGCTCCTCGTGGTCCAAGGTCTCCCATCTTCGTTCAACGCGTCTGTGTGTCGTGTCTTTTGTTTTGTTTAGCTCAACCTGTGTTTTAGGTCTTCTCCGAGCGTGTCTCGTTGTGTTTAGGTCGTGTACCTATAAATGAGTCCTCCCCGTTGCGTTCAGTTGTAGGCTCGATATCCCGGTTTGAAAAACCCTCATTCGATTTCAAAAATCATTTACACTCAGAATGTTGTGCCATTCTCTACATTTGAACGTGTTTCGACTCCAACCAGTTCCATCTTTGAGCTCCGTCTTGTCAGATTGGGCTGTTTGTTCGGGGTGTGCTATGTGCAGAATGAACCGAATGCTGTGTTATGGGCTGTATGCAGATTAATCCCCACAGAGTAAGGGCTGTGTGTCTAAGAATCAGGCAGTGGGCTGCTTGGGTTATTTTGCTGTCGGCTGTTTAGTTATCTGATCATTACAATTGCAAGTGTTCAATTTTCAGATAACCAATCAATTCCATTTACATTGAAGTGTAACATGATGAGATGCGATGCAATACATGAGATATGTAAATGTAACACTTTTTAAGATAAAAA
>NW_021028790.1:0-28528 GCF_004153795.1 Camellia sinensis | reverse complement strand
TGATGATCACCTGAGTCCTAACCAGGTTTGATGAAGAGTTAAGAGGAGATGAAACCAAGAGTGTCCCAAAATATCTCCTTGGGTTACAACTCCTTATATGCATTGGAGCTCTATAGCCATTAATAGAGCTCTTTTAAAAAAAAGGTTGGTAAAAAGCTAAATGCAAGAAACTAAGACTACCTTCCTCCTATTTAAACTTAGTGAAAGTAGCAGCTAGGGCTAAAACTTCCACAAAGTTTAGCCACAATGAATTTACAAACAAAAATACACCTACACTACTGTCAGTAAGATTACCTCCCCTTACCACCAAGGAAAGATGGTTTGATTGGTTTGTTGGTTGGTTGGTTAGTTAGACAAATATTATGTGACAGAGAGAAGAGAGTTGAAAAGTGAAGTTGGTAAAGCTTTTAAAATAGACATGACCAGTCACAATTTCAAAAATCCTAAGACTAGGGTTGAACTATGAAATGTAAAAGAAAAAAAAAGAAAAGAAAAAAAGAGTTTTGGGCATCCCCATGCCCATGATATATATACTACATCTAAAGTTGGAGGGATAAGCCATTTCAAGATCAACATTTTGTGAAGTTTAAAGACTTGATTGCCATTTTATTCTTGAATTTACTTACATTTTTTTTTTCTTTCCAGTGAGCCATTTAAGTGCTTACTTAGCCTTTCCAGGGCTAGCCTTTTGAACTGTGTGTTTGCTTGGCCTTTCCAAGGCCAAAGTTAGAGAGAAGTATGTGACCAACTTAGCTCTTGAAGTTGGTAACAACAACATGCACATGCACTTGCTTAATTTGGTTCTCTTGTTGGAACCTTTCCTTCCAAGAGAAGCAAAAGCAATAGGGAAGATATAAAAAACATTGTTTCCAAACATTTAGCCCCTATGGGGAGCTTTTATGTGTGGTAATAATGCATGCCCAAATGTGAAGCATGGACCTCCAGCTCCATGAGAGAGAGAGAAAGAAAAGAGAGAGATGAAAAAAGAGAACCATGGTTAGGCCAAAGGTTTTTCAGATCCTTCTGATGATCAAGGAGTACTCAGACTGGAGTAGGTAAGTTCAAAATCCAATGAATCTCTCAACGATGAGGCATTGGTGCATGGAGAGCCATCGTCACGCCTGTGGCACAGCAAAACAAACTGTCAAAGATATTAGTACCTCTTTGCCAGCAGCCACTAATATATAGTTGTGTGTGTGTTCAAAACAAAATAAGATAAAATGATACACAAAACATCATCTAATACTTTTTATTTTTTTTATCAGCAAAAAACAAAACTTTATTATTGATGTAGGTAAAATGTAACAACAAACACACACAAAACAAAGCGAACACCAATAAAAAGAAACAAAAAGGAAGAGTGTGTAGAGAGTAATCAAAACAAGACCAACCCATCCCAACTACGTTGTCACAAAACAGACTACACATCAAAAACAAGGCTGATAAGGTACACCAAGCAGCACCCAAAGATCATCTAATACTTTTTATGACAAATAATATAATATAATAGAATCATCATCATCATCATGCAATTACCACAATCTTATCTTCCAAAGGAAATTTTAATTAACTAAAATATATATACACACATACAACACGATAAACAGGTATAAAGATAATGTGGTTGTAATGCACTTTGTCACTTTAAAAGGATTTTGCTAACAAGTAACAAGTATCCCTAAGCACAAAAAAAGTGTTTTATGTAATAATGCTTAACACTGCTATATCAATATGGTGGAAAATTTTGTGGGAATTTTTGTGTAAGAATATTTTTAAATAAAAATAATAATAAAGAAGAAAAGGAGGAAAGAAAATCATAATATGACCCATAATTAAATAACTAAAATAAAGGGTGTGGGTGGGTATGAAAGATAGTATGTGAATAAGAATACAAACCTGATTGCAAAGGAGGAGTGGGTGCAAGAGAAACAGGAGCAGCATAGTGATGTGGACCGTAGGCGCCACCAGTTGAGTTCATGGCTGCTGCTGCTGCTGAGTACTGGAAGAGGTGGTGTGGGTACTGCACACCATACCCTTGTCCAACTGCCGCTGTCGTGTAGTTGGTGGCAGCTCCTCCTCCTCCTCCACCTGTTCCATCAGTCCCTTCTCCGAAATTCAGATATGGGTAGAAGGCAGCTGCCGCTGCTGCTGCTGCTGCTGCCGCTGCTGCTGCTGCCGCCGCTACCTGTCATCATCCCACCAGCACCAGCGCCGTAAATGGGATACTGAGAAGCAGCCCCTCCATACACCCCTCTATTCGCCACATCTTTGTGGAGAAGAAGATGTTCACAACTTTTGAGCCTGTTTATGGGAAATTCTTCAACTTCAATTGTTGAGAAGAAAGAGTAAGGTAGTCCTGAAAAAGAGCTAACTCTGAACAATGTCCTGTTTGTGTCAGACATTCACAAAAACCTTGTCTCGTGGTCTCTCCTAAGTAAGCATGGTTCCGCATGGTTTTTGAATTTGATGTGGGGAAGGGATATATGTCGGGTGGTATGTTCAAGTTAAATGTAATAACTATTATCCCTAAAGTTAATGAGAAGGTTTATTATTCTGCTTATATGCTTGAGTCCTCATAATTATGGCATGGTAAATTAGGTCTTGTAAATTTTGATTGTTTGCATAAATTAATCAAGTTAGATCATGAATCACAAATGTGAAACTTGTGTAGAAGCAAAATTGACTTGGACTTTATTTCATCCTGTTGAGAGAAGTACCGAGCCTTTAGATTTAGTGCATAGTGATGTGTGTGACTTAAAAGTCGTACAATCTCAAGGTGGCAACAAGTATTTCATCACTTTTATTGATGATTGCACTAAATTTTGTTATGTGTATTTGCTTAAAAGCAAAGATGAAGTGATTGATAAATTTAATCTTTGTAAGAATGAAGTTGAGAATCAATTGAGCCTGAAGATTAAGGATTTGAGAAATAATCGCAATCGAGAATATGAATCACCGTTTATTGAGATTTGTGCTCAATTTGGAATTATCCACCAAAATACAACGCCTCTTCCCCTTAGTCAAATGGTGTTGCTGAGCGGAAAAATAGGAACATTGAAAGAGATGATGAATGCAATGTTAATTAGTTCTAGGTTGCCACAGAACTTGTGAGGGAAAAACGATTCTCTCTACGAATTACATTCTAAATAGTATACCTCAAAAGAAAGTGGACAAGACCCCGTACGAATTATGGAAAGGCTACAAGCCTTCTTATAATTTCTTACGAATGTGGGGGTGCCTTGTTAAAGTGGTGATACCTATACCTAAGCAGGTTAAGATAGGCTCGAAAATTGCGGATTGTATATTCATTAGTTATCACAGAATAGTAGTGCATATAGGTTTTTTGTGCAAAATCCTAATATTTCAAATATACACAAGAATGCCATCATAGTGTCAAGGATTGTGTCCTTTTTTGAGGACGTGTTTCCTTGTTGAACCCGAAGAGAGGATCAAAGTTCTGGAAAGGAACTTAAAGATAATGCTAGTAAGAGTGATCAAGATGAAGAGGTAGTTAAGCCAAGAAGGGGAAAAAGGCTAGGACTTCCAAGTCCTTTGGTCAAGATTTCTTGACTTATATGGTGAAAGATGAGTCTCGAACTTTCCACGAAGCTGTGACTTCACTAGAAAGTTCCTTGTGGAAAGAAGCGATTAAAAGTGAAATTGGCTCCATCTTACAAAACCACACTTGGGAGTTGGTTGATTTACCCCCAAACAGCAAGGCTTTCGGGAGTAAGTGGATCTTTAGGGGAAAGATAAAAGTTGATGGGTCAATTGATAAGTATAAAGTTATACTAGTTATCAAACGATACAAACAACAAGAAGGCTTGGATTATTTTGATACATATTCACTTGTGACAAGGATAACATCCATTCGCATGGTGATTGCGATAGCAACCTTGCGTGGTCTGGAGATACATCAAATGAATATAAAGGCAACTTTCTTAAATGGAGATTTAGATGAAGAAATCTATATGGAGCAACTCAAGGGGTTTTCAACTACTGGGCAAGGTAAGAAAGTCTATAAGCTTATCAATTCATTATGTGGTTTGAAGCAAGTGTCTAAGCAATGGCATAAGAAATTTGACAACGCTATGTTGTAAAGTGAGTTTAGAATCAACGAGTGTGACAAATGTGTATGTGTCAAAGTGACTGACGAAGATTATGTCATTTTGAGTCTATAAGTTGACGACATATTCATTGTTAGTAGTAATGATGAGATGATTAGGACTACCAAAAAGTTGTTAAACTCTAAATTTGATATGAAATATATGGGCTTTGCAAATGTGATTCTAGGTATTAAGATTACCAAAACATCTGGCGGTATGGTACTTTCTCAGTCTCATTATATTGATAAGATACTTGAGAAATTTAGTAAATCAGATACAAGTGTGTCAAGGATACTGGTAGACTTGAGTCTACATTTAGCCAAGAACAATAATAAGAGTGTCTCTCAGCTAGAATATTCTTGGGTTGTTAGAAGTTTGATGTATCTGATGAGCTGTACAAGGCCGGATATAACCTACTCCGTTAACAGGTTTAGTAGATACACGAGTAATCCTAATGCTATTCATTGGAAGGACATTATGTGAGTGTTAGGTTATTTATGCTATACCCGGGATTATGGTTTGCATTACACTAGATACCCAGTGGTACTAAAAGGTTATAGTGACGGGAATTAGATATCTGGTATAAAGGACTCTAAATTCACTAGTGGTTATGTATTTACCCTTAGAAAGGCAGTCATATATTGGAAATCTTCCAAGTAGACATGTATATCGAGATCAACGATGGAATCTGAGTTTATTGCTTTAGATAAAGCAACGAAATAAGCTAAATGGCTACTCTAGTTCATTAAAGACATTCCTCATTGGTCAAATCCTGTGTCCACTATCTGTATTCATTATGATAGTCAATCAACGATTAAACGGGCACAGAGTAATATATATAATGAAAAGTCTAGACATATCCATCGTATATAATTTCATACGACAACTACTCTCTAAAAGAGTTGTCTCTATAGAATGTGTAAAGTCTAAAGACAATATTACGGATTCATTAACCAAAGGGTTAAATCAAGAGTAAGTAGAAAAGTCGTCAAGAGAAATGGGGTTAAGGCCTTTGGCAATTGTTATTAGAACAAAAAACCCAACCTAGTTTACTAGAGATCCCAAGATCTAGGTTCAAAAGAACAACCTAGCTGCGTGTAACGGGTGAGTCACTATAGAGGTAAATCCCTCTTGCATTTCCCTTTATATAGTGATACCTGTGGGGTGAGAATGTTAAAACTAATACTTTTAAATGACCTAAAGTGGTTGTGAATAGTCAACGTGGTAGATAGATGAGATGACTTATGTCACTAATGTGATGCAAAATGCGGCCTGCTTCTTTAAGAAATTAAACAGTGGGATGGAATTTGGAACCGACCCATGGGACCGCGATCCAACCAATCCCCGTTTGAGTAAGGCTTTTCCTGACAAGTGTTGCCCCCGAGACAGGATGAATAATTGAAATAAAACCCGATGAATGTCGGTGCAGGGGGACGGAGTATGTTTCCACGATCCTGACACTGGTCTGCCTCAGACCACTGAACACCATAGACCCCGACCGTCGATCCTTTCCGCCTCGACTTGTAAAACTATCCTTTTTATACCTCCTGCCCATATCATTTATATGTATGTATATGTCTTTTGGGTTTGGTTGACAAACAGACCGATCACAGAACAACACACGATCGCTCCCTCTTGTCTTCTCATCTAAACACGGTTAGACTGATGATCCCTCACCCAGAATTGTTCCAAGCTCTCTCTCTTCTTCTCTCTCTCTCATCTCTATTCTCTCATTTAATCTATTCGTACTCTATTTGTTCTTTCAAAAGAAGGTCGATCTAGTGGTTGTTGCATTCTGCTTGATACGTGTCTGCCGGCTCACACGCCGATTTCCAAGGGCTACTCTCTCTCCTCTCTCTCTTTCTCTCTCTCATCGTTAAAGATAATAATTCTATCTTGTTTTATGTTCTTTTAAAAAGTCGATCTAGCTTTTCGATTTAGGGATTTTGATCTAAAGGTTTTACATCATACATATATAGTATTATATACTAATAATTATAAGACACATATTGAGTGTAAATACTGAGCAGAAAAAATCAATGAAACCAGACCAATATGAAGATTTGAAACAGGTGAGACTTGGAGATTGAGATTTAAAAGTGTCATGTGTTAGGAACAAGGTTGGTGTGTTTGAAAGTAAGAATAGCTATGTTATATGGCTGAATGCTTTGTAAAAATTAAGATTGTAGTGTTGGATTTAGAGGATAAAAGGTCGAGGGTTGAGAGGGTAGAAGAACTTGTGAAAGTTTGGGGGGTTGATAAGGTTTATATTACATTTATTGGCTTTTCTGGTGTTTAAAGCTAAAAAATGTCAGAAAAATTGAAAAGAAGAAAGAAAAGGTCTAGGTTTATTAAAGGTAATAATTGAAGTATGATATTCATAGTAAATATAACGAAAAATGTGATATTAGATAATCTTTTATAATGAAATTCTTATTTTTTTCTGAATTGATATGACAATAAATTATTTTATAAATTGTGATACAATAATGAGTTTTTGTGTTTTAAAATAAAGGGATCATAACACATAGTTATTCGTAAATATTTTTCTATTTTATATAAAACTAATGGCCTCAATTCATTTTCTATCTCATTATGTTAAAATAATTTTTGTAGATGGAAGTTTATGAATTTTAGTTTGCATCTGCGCTATGGTTTGTCTAATTCCCAAATTGGTTCAAAAGGGGTATGTTGTATGTAGATATGATGTATTGTATGTATGGTATCAATAACAGTGGTGGTATGTGTGTTGGGGCTGTCTACCTTTGGTGTCTAACTTAGTCTGGCCATGATGAGTGTATTTGTGTTATAAACATGGGTAATTTAGTTTGGCCATCTACGTTTGGCTGTCTAATTCCAAATTAAGTATTCAAAGGTAGGTGGGTTTAATGTTTAATATGTGATAGTGTTTATGTTATAGTGGGTTAGTTCTGCTTATTTTATTTCATATTATTTTTATAAAAGGTTAAAATGTGCATAAGCCTAAACTCTCAAGTACCTTTGAGGAGCGGATACCTCACAACAATAATGCCACCTACCCAACTCTCATCGTCTCGCCTCTCTAAAATCAAATGTTATTGACTTTAGAAGAAGATGTCTAACTTGTGGAGGAACTAAAGAAAAATAGCGTTGCGTGGGAAACTTTTAAGACAACAAACATATGTATTGGTTGTAATAGCATCTTGGAAGGTGATTCAAAAAATGGAACTAGGCATTTGCATAATCATTTTAAAGAGTTGTACTAGGAAAAGTGATGGACAATGAGGGCAAAAAGTTTTAAACTAACAACTTTAATAAGAGGAACAAAAATGAATCCTATATTATTTTATCAAGATTTTGTAAGGAAAGAGTTGTTCAACATGCATAATATATTTCATGAATATCCCATTTTTTACGAAAAAGAATAGACTATGTTGGTTTTTAAACATAATTTAGCAGCACTGCCAACAACTATGATTTAAAAGTACCTTCTCGAAATAAACGATAAAGTGTGATATTTTAAAAGATTTATGCATTATGAAGAGGGTGAAGTATTTGAGTTGGTAGAGCATAATAAAAGTAGGGTGGCAATCACACTATATGTGGGACTATTAGCAATTCAAAAGAAATGATCATGGCATGTCCAAACCGAAACAATTTATTGATGATTCATAGGACATTGGCAAAGTCGGCATTTTGAGGTATATATGTAATTTGGCAAATATATTTAAAAGTTTTTATCTTATCAGTTCAATCTGCATGTTTTAAATACTTGTTCATAAATATTATATTTAGGTCTTTTTATGATTCAATGTCTACACACAAGAAAGTTCTTTGTGATACTATTGCTCGAGTGGTTTGATGGAATAGGAATCTTGATAGAAAAATCTCTACTGTTATGTGTTGATAATTGCTCCACAATGGATAGCATGCTTACCATGTGATAGAATAGCTTGAGTAAATACATCGTTTTGGGTTGGGTGGTAACTTGTTTATTTCAATAATGTGTTGTTGTGCGCATATTTTGAATTTGATTGATGAAAATGATTAAGACTAGATGTCATACGAGTGGGCGTAGGATAAAATTCGGGAGAGATGAGAAGCTTATTGGACGGCAACACCAAAAGACAATAAAAATTTGAAAAAAACAGTCAATCAAATTGCGTAATCCACATACTAAGAAATTTGACTTATTGTGCAACTGGATGGAATTAAACCTACTTGATGCTCAGACTACCTTGATTGTTATAGGATGTCTTATTCTCGAGTTGAAATGTAGAGAGCCTCATAAGTATAACTGTGCCAAGGTGAAGGAAGAATGGGAGTTTTGCTAGAGAGATCTAGTGAGCAGGATTTAGAGAATATTTTTTATACCATATCGAGCAGAGTTATTTTCTGGTACTGAGTATCCCACAGCCAATTATTGTTTTCCCTACTTTTTTGTGAGATTATGAGACGAGCTGTCTCAATGGCTTTCTTGATGTGCAAAATTGAAGTGATTAGAACACATGGCATCAAAAGTGGGTGGTATAAATTTTGACAATTAATGGTTTAGTTGATATGGTGTTTATTGGAAGTTTGCTGTTGTATTTGAATCCTAAGTATAGATGAGTAATATTGGAGTTTTATTGAAAAACTTTATGGGAACAAACTGAGATGAGTTGATAGGAGTTTACATACAGATTTGTTTTATGAATTTGTTAACACAAGACTATCAGCACCGAGTTGGTATGGAGACCGATGTTGTTTGGTGAACTCTTCTAATTCATCCATAAATTTATACAGACATTTCAGAGTTTGATTTGTTATTTAGAAAGAAGAGAGTAAAAAAATGAGAATGTAGAATCAGAGTTGGACCATTATTATAAGATGAATTGTTTTGCCAATAACTTTAGGTTTTGGATGTTTAGAATTGGTGGAAAAGCCAATGAACCAAAGTATCCCGATTACAGGCAATACTAGGGATATTTATGCTATTCAATGCATCCATGTGGCTCTGAGTTAGCATTTACAACTAGTCGGAATGTTTTGGTGAGTCCACATCGTAGTAGACTTCATTCAAACAATTAGAGCATTAATGTGGTGGCACAAGTTGGCTGTGGGTGTAGAATGAAGATACTCATATAATTATTTTCCTTTTGTGTGGTTTGCTGGATAGTGTATTTTTGTGTTTGGATCATATGATTTGAATAGGATCCTTCTTGCTGGCAGAGTCTATTGAAATGAGATATATTGACAGCAGATGTTTTTTGTTGTTTAGGAACTATTGATTTTGAATAGGATACTATACTTGCTGGATAGAGTTATTGAATGAGATATATTGACAGATGCTATTTTGTTGTTTTTAGGATATATTGATTTTGATAGGAAGTTATTCTGCTGGACAGAGTTATTGAATGAAATAATTGAAACAGATTGCTATGTTGTGTTGTTTAGGGATATATTTGATTCGAATGGATGCTATTCTGCTGGACAGAGTTAATTGATGAGAATATATTGCAGGTGCATCTTTTTGTTGTTAGGATATATTGATTTGAATAGGATGTTATTCTGCTGGACAAAGTTATTGAATAGGATAATGAACATATTAGCTATTTTGTTGTTTAGATTTTTTATTTGAAATCATGTTTGACAAATACGTTTTGAATAGGATGGTTTCAGATTTTTTAATTTGAAAAATATGTTGACAAATATATTTGAATAGATGTTTACAGTTAAAAAAAAAAATGATATAATTTGGGGATTTTTTGGAGTCGGGAATACCTTGTTCCTGATGGGGGGGCACTGCAAAGGGCAAGGGACGGCTGAATGTTCCGGTGGTTGCGTTCGGGGCAATTCGAACAGGGCGCGAGCTGGATGCATATACCGATGGGAAAGTGGTTCACTTCAAAAGAGAGAATGTGGGGACGTGGGTTAGTCTCGGCCGCCCCATTGCCATTCTTTATTGTACAAGGCCAATTCCTTTAAAACACTCACTAACTAGGCAAATGTTCTCAAGGCCAACTGGACATAACACTGAGAACATAATGATAGGTTGGTAGTAACTCCTGTGTGAAGTCTATTGGTAATTGGTTTACATAACGGCAGACAGTTCAAGACATCATGTTCACTAGTCAGGCCAGTAAATCGATAGCTTTCACTATGAAAGCCTTCAGGCCCAAATAACTACATATTTCCTGATGCCACCGGGTTTTTTGTGTGCTACTTTCCGTGTCTCGTCTGTTAAATGTTGTCTTTTTTCTTTAATTAGTCAATTTTTATTCATATCGAGGAATTATTGAAAATAGGTTTCGGTGATTTTAATGTGAAATTTAGTAAGTCCTAAACACCATCTTGAGGTGGGTCCATAGTGAGTCTAGATTCTTATGTGCAATAGATCTTTAAAACTACAAAAAGAATGACACAAAAATCAATTTGAGAATTGAATTGAGAAATTCTCTCATAAAGTTGGCCTTTGAATGAGGTATTCGGAAAGGTATATAATCCCTAAATTTTTTGATAAGGGATGAGCTTTGGGGCATTTCAATTTTCGAAGAAAAAAGTTACGGATGCTTTAAGGATGGCTTGGCCTAGAAAATTATGTGGTCCATGGTTGGCTATGCAAAAAATGCCACACACCGGGCGCCTTCGTCCTATCGGACCGGTTAAGTACGTGTCCGTAGGGCATGGGTTGTGTATCTTGGACTTCGGCGTGGGCTTGAGGCTTACTTGACCGGATAAGGTTTGGGTTGGTTCGAGTTGGTTGTATGAACTCGAACCCGCCCCTAAAATTAGATTACCGAAGGCCTCAACGATATAACAGAATATTTATGTAAGGGCCATCGGAAGCATATAATAATGAGAAGTCCATTGAGCTGTGTCCATCATGAGCAAATATAAAGTTACATCATAAACACTTATAAATTTAACATGCCCCAAGCAAAAATATAAAGTGCCACAAGAAAAATTTGTAGCATATTGTTCGAAACACAAGACCTGATAGTAAAAAATAAAATAAAAATAAAAAAACAAAAATAGGTCAAGGTAATGTGTGAGTGAAAGACAAAACCCATTCGGAGACATGTCTTAATTGGGTCACAAAATATATAGCGATTCTGGTTTTTTCCCCGTCATTTTGTATTCTGGACTTGGATTTTGTGGTTGGTATGTATTTGTATAATACCTTATTTCCATCATTTCATTCTTCTGTATTTTGAGTCTGAGGATGTGAGGCTTTTGCGCTCCGAGCGAGCCTTTGGGTATTTGCCTCTTCGCCGAGCGTGTGTCTGTGTCTCTATTAAGACCGAAGGTTGGTATTCTTGTTCGAGATTTCTTGCGCTCGAGCAAAGCCCTGCGTTATGTGTTATTTTCGCTCAGCGAGCATTCTTGCGCTCGAGGTGCTTCTGCATTGCAGACCCTGAAGCTTGCATTGTTCGCTCGAGCGACGCTCTTGCGCTCGGAGTGAGGTTCTCTTAATGTCTAGTCGCTCGAGCGACAACTCCTCTATCGCTCGAGCGAGCCCCGTATATATCAAGTTCGCAAGCAAGTGATTTTACATCACTTTTTGAATTTCCTTTTCACTCAAACCCTAATCTGGCTAATCTCTCCTCTCTAAAACTCCCTCTCTCTCTTACAAATACTCCATGGAATCTTGGTTCTCTACTCTAGTCCCTTTGGTGAAAAGCTAGAGCATAGCGAGGGCCTTCCTTTTGATCTGGAAAGTGTGAATGTTGGAGCATCTTGGTTTCTCTCTTCTTCTTCTTTGAGACTTCTCCATTTGAGGTAGGGAATATTCTACAACTTTGTTATGAATTTTAACCTAGTTATTTGGTTGTTGTGAGAATATGGTGAGAATTTGGGAATGTTTGGAGAAAACCTAGGGTTTGGTCCAAATTATGAACGAGGGGTTTTTTATGTGTTGTTGTATATTTGACCATGGGTGGAATATGCAAGGTGGTTTTGTGTGTAAAATTGATGAATTTGACCTTTAGGTTAGTATTTGAAATAAAGGGGAGATTTGCCCTACTATGGCTAAATGATTATTGGGTATAATATATAATTGGTGCCGAGAAATATGAATTTGGAAGTTGTGTGAAATGAAATGTTGTAGTTAGATTTTGTTTAAATCACTCAACCCTATGGAAATTTGATAAAAATTATCTGTTTTAAAAGATTGTAATCTGTTTAGAAATAATCTGTTTGGGCTATCGGTGGAGGATAGCCAATGATTGTTGTAGAAAAACTACATGTGGATTAGGTAAATTGAAACCTGCGTTAATTTTACCTCATTGATATGAATGGTATGTTTGAGATGTTGAATATGTGTCATAAAATAGTCAATTGTATATGACGATGATTTTAAATACAATTGTATAATGCACCGATTGTTTAGGAGGAGATAGGGGATGGACTCCATTTATAATTAAGTTGGCCGAAGTGTCCAGGGTGAAAGTCCCCGAAATCTTGTGCATATATGGGTGCCGGTTCCCTCAGATGAAAATCCGTAAAATGGAAATCTTAAAATCTTGTGCATATATGGGTGCCGGTTCCCTCGGATGAAAATTCCGTAAAATGGCAAATCTTAAAATCTTGTGCATATATAGGTGCCGGTTCCCTCGGATGAAATTTTGTAAAATGACAAACCTTGAAATCTTGTACATATATAGGTGCCGGTTCCCTCGGATGAAAATTCCGTAAAATGGCAACATTTAAGTGTTTGAAGAATAGTTGTGTTGAATTGTGAATCTCTGAGTTGTAGCCTCATTTTAGATTGTTTAGATAACAATGAACTTGTCTCATGAATTGGCTCAGAATCTATTGGATTAACATGAATTGAACAGATGGAAATGGGATTGAGATATGGGTCTTAGTATTAAATGAATATGGACAGAATGCGAGTTGGTTATGAATGTGAAACATTTACTTGGCACTTATATCTTAGTTAAACTCCATATACTTTGTTAGGCTATTTCTACTGGGCTTTGGCTCATCCTACTTGGGAAACCATTTTCAGGTACAATTGACATGCTACCTCCAAAAGCGTAGCATGAGAGGACTTTAGAACTGGAGGCTCTATTTTGTTATTTTCATGTTTAAATGATTATTCAAGCCAAGGGCTTTGTATGTATAGAGTTTATGACACTCTCTTTTGTTGTAACCAAGGTTTTGAAACCCGAACCAGACCGGCCGTTGAACCGGTTGAGGTAGATAGATACAATGAAAAATTAATTGTCCCTGTTGTTGCTGTTGTTGCTGTACATAGATTGAAAAATTTTGGTGTAGATAGATACTATGTTAATTGTTTTGATTTCCTTTTTCTTGTTTTGGATAGCCATGAATAATTATGATTATTTCCCTTTTCTTATAACCTATTTCACTGCATGCATCTGATAATTATAAGAAAATTAACTTTCAAATTTTTAACTACACGTAATTTAATTATTGTATTGAATCTAACCTTTTTTTTTTTTTTTTGATAATTAAGTCTCTGGCCAAAATAGGAGTATTTATTTATTATGATTATTGTATTGTATTGTAATGAATCTTACTTTCTGGAATTTTAATTTGAATAGGAGTATTGTTTTTTCATTTTCATTTTTTCATTTGTTCTTATTCTACCTGGTAGTTGTGAGAGAATAGTAGCATCTTTGACAGCATCAGAGGCATCAGAAACCATCAATTGATGCATGTGCGCGGGTGGCTGTTGACGTGGAATAGTAACATCAGAGGCATCTAGAAACCATCAATTGATGCCTATGTTGTTCAAATGCATGAGTCTTTGAAAGCATTTGATGAAAAGAAGAAGCAAAGTGTAGAAAATTATGATGAATTAAATCTTTATGGTCCAGGTGGTTTTCAATTTGAGGGTGATGATGTTTACGTTAATGTTGATGATGAGGTTGTGGAAACAATTCCTCGGAACAATAAGGGCATTTCAATCAATGAAGGAGCTGGAAGTGGGAATAAGAGTAGAGCACCAATGACACATAAAGGAAGGGGAAGAAACATGAACCAACAAAAAATCGGTGATTATTTTGCACCAAGGACACTTTGGGTTCTCAACCAACTATCAAAAGTGCCCTCAAAACTAAAGAAGCCATACATAGAGCACATATGAT
This sequence comes from Camellia sinensis, assembly GCF_004153795.1. Classification (NCBI taxonomy): domain Eukaryota; kingdom Viridiplantae; phylum Streptophyta; class Magnoliopsida; order Ericales; family Theaceae; genus Camellia; species Camellia sinensis. Next base: position 14,346 of record NW_021028790.1, on the reverse strand, counting down.
TGTTGGCAAATTCTTTTTATGATACTTGTATTCCAATCAATGCTGTGAACTCCATTTATTTTCAGCCCATGTTTGATACCGCAATTGCCATTGGTCCAGGATATAAGGTCCCTACTTACCATCAACTTCGGTTCCTTTATTGAGAGACTCAAAAAAAGAGCTTCAATTGTATATTGGCACTTTGAAGAGTTCATGGGCTACGTGTGGATGTATATTATGGGTGATGGTTGGACTGATGGTAGACAAAGAAATCTAATAATTTTCTTGTGTATAGCCCTATGGGAACTGCTTTTGTGAAATCAATTGATGCCTCTGATGCTGTCAAGATGCTACTATTCTTTCTAAATTGTTTCTAGAGGTTATTGAGTGGGTGGGAGTGTCGAATGTTGTTCATATGGTGACAGATAATGGAGCAAATTATAAACCTGCTGGAGGACTTGTAAATGCAACTTACAAATCTATAAATTGGTCTCCATGTGCAGCTTATTGCTTGAACTTAATCTTAAGTGAAATTTCCAAGATGAATCATGTGCATGAGCTTGCTATTAAGGCATCAACGGTGACAAGGTACCTATATAACCGTTCATGGTTGTTAGTCGGTTGAGAAAAGAAGAAGTTTGGACTGAAATTGTGCGCCAGGAGCAACGCGCTTTGCCACTACTTTCCTTGCATTGCATAGTATTCATGAGCATATGCATGATTTGCAAAGCTTTGGTGACAAGTAAGGAGTTTGCAAGTTCAAGGTTTGCCAAGAGAAGAAAGGAAAGGATGCCATTGATATCATTTTAGATAAACTATTTTAGAAGGATTGCTTCATCACTGTTAAGATTGTTGAGCACTTATGCGTCTTTTTGTGTATTGTTAATGGAGATGAGAAACCGTCCATGGGATATGTTTATGAAGCATGTGTAGGGCAATCAAAGGTATTAAGATATTTTTCAATAGAAATAAGAGTTGTATAAGGCCTTACACAAATCCATTAAATCGTTGGGATAATCAATTGCGGAAGAATATAACATGCGGCAGCTTATTGGTTGAACCTAGCTTTTCAATATGATCAAAGCTTTTCATTTGTCAAAAAGCAGAGGTTATGGCCAATAGTTGTAACTGATGTGATTGGAAACTAAGCACATCAAGTAACAACGAAGCTCATAAATGAACTTAGATTGTTTTGAAGATCGACAAAATAGTTTTGGAATAGAGCTACCATTACTACATATAAGAAAACAATAACCTGGTAATCACTCTCTATTTTTTTTAATAGTAATTATCAATTATCTATTTGATTTTGATTGGAATATTTTATTCATTTATCTATTTTCTATTTCTTTTTATTTTTTATTTTTTATAAATATTTTCTTCTTTCTTGATAATAAGATGAATGGTGGAAGATGTTTGGAAATAGTGCTCCAAATTTGCAAAATGTTGGCCATATCCGAAATTCTTAGTCCAAAACTAGCAGCTCTTCTGGGTGTGAAAGGAAATTGGAGGGTCCTTTTAACGCATACATAACAAAGAAGAAGAATAAGACTAAGAACATCATAGGCTTAATGAATCTTGTGTATGTTCATTACAACTTGCGATTGAAGAATAGGTAATTAATTCTTTCTCATATAGTAACTAATGGATTCCTTATTTTATTCGTTTATTTAGTCTTAACAATTGAAATCAATATAGGAAGGTATTACAAAACAACGGAATTATGATCCCATTGGACTATTGAAAGCATTGACAAATCGAGTTTTTGGATTATTGAAGAAGAAAGACTAGAACAAGAGGAGCCTCCAATTGCTTATTTATGATGAGCTCGAAACAATGCTTTATGAAGAAGATGAGCCTCCACGATATAAGAAGGGCAATGTCATGGTCTATCGAGATTGGTTAGAAAATGAATGTTTTCATCATTATGCAACAATCTTTTTTATCTACATTATCAATGATAGCTTAATGATTTATTTTAACTATTGTAGATGATGTTGAGGATGATATGGAGGTAGAACTTCCTTGGAAAGATATCGACTTGGGGATCTTTTGGTGACGTGAACATTGATAATAGATCAAAACAACCCGAGCTCTAGTGCAGAATGCAGAATAGAATGATGATGATGATTGGTTAAATTACCGTCCCTAGGAGATTTAGGCAAAAATCAAAGAATTGTTTGTGATGTTTGTGTTGTGTTGTGTTGATTTTTATTTTTATTTTTAAGAATGATGTCATTTGTAAACATCTTTTTATACCATTTGTTTGCTTGAGATTTATGTTTTTATGTCTGTACCTTTGGACTTACTTTTGTCTTTTTGTTAACTTTGTTTTATGGATTGGCTTAGTTGTGCTTTCATATTTTTATTATTATTGATTGTTGTTTTAACCAGCTAAATTTTTCAATCTTTAATTTTATTTGTTGTTAGTATGTCCAAGTGTTATGGCTTATATTTTAGGATTTTTTTTTTAAATATAGGAAAACATCAATAAAAATAGTTAAGATTTAAAAAAATAAAATTGAAATTTGAAAATTGTAAAATTTATAATTTTTTAAAATTATTTATAGACTAATTATGACGTCACGGTTCGTCGGGTCAACTCGGCGTTGAACCAGTGACCCGTCCACCCGATCATTTTTTCGATTCACTCACCGGTCCGGTTTTTAAAACTTGGTTGTAATCAAGTATGTCTTGGGAAGAGTATATTGAACCCTTTTTGTATTATTACTTCATGTATGAATGATTATCTTACACTCTGGTTTATGTAAACTATTATTTATGCTGTTGTGATCATATCTATGATGTTATATTTTGGGGGCGTTACAAAATAGCTCTTGAAACTGACTATAGGGGTATCTCCATGTTCTAATCACGCTACATAATAATAGGTAAGCAAAGCTCAATGAATAATATACAGTAAAGCAGTGTAATAATGATCATGAGGTTCTTACAATATCCATAATCATATAAACATAAATAGGCCTTAAGCCCATCATATAACAAAATGGCCTCGGCCCAATCAAATAAACAGCGGTCTCGGACCAATTAATATATCCAACAGCTTCGGCTCAATCATATACCAAGCGGCATTGGGCCCAATCAATATAACAACGGCCTCGATCCAAGCAATAAACAAGCGGCCTGAGCCCAATTATATATCCAACGGCCCTCAGGCCTAATCATATAACAAGTGGCCTCAGGCCCAAATCGTATAATAAGCTGCCTCGGGCCCATATTACATAATGTCATATAATGTAATCAAGTTTCTTCTCATCTCGATCAAATTCACAATGTTCGGCGCCTTCACCATTCATCACAATAAAGAAGTCTATGTCACATCAATTTTTTTTTTTTTTTTTTTTTATTACTCATCGTGATTTAGGCCTTAATTAACTTGCTAATTACCATACAGGACAATTCCGTCAATAGATTGGACATCATCTATAGAACGTTACAGCAAATCATTAGTTTATACAAATGTCCAAGACAGATCATAGACAAGTAACAGTTACTGAGGCAACAGTACTTTTTCTAATTTATTATAATTCGTTGCTCAAAAAGGAAACTTATTCCATTCTTATCAAAACAATTCTTTCAGAAAGCTTGCCATAGCATAATTACCTGAAGATTTCAACAAAAATTATTAATAAATTAGAAAAAAAAAATCTTCGATTGAACATAATCACATTTAAAAATACCTGCTTTCAAATATCTTGCAGTATAAATACAATAAATGCACTTGAGTGCTTTAATTACACCCAAAAGTTCTCTCCACACCCAGGCCCACAACCCTCTCTATACATTGGAATTCTCTTCACAAAATTGTATGGAGAAAAATTTTGAGAGTGTGTTTATAAATACGCCAATGCCTTTTAGAATATATATATAATCCCATTTCTTACCTCTTTTTCTTGCCTTCAGACACAAGTGAGTGGGTATCGATGTACATCTTATTATGTATGGACCCCATACTCTTTGTGTCTCAGAGTGATAAAATAGGCCAAGCATTTGGGGTTATGTACAAGCATTGCTCATATAAAAACTAAGGACTTTAATTTCATTCCATCTAACTTGTTAATCCCGAACATCTTTTTTTGTTTAATCGTAGTACCCTATTGTAAATTTTTTTTTATTAAAACAATTCATGTGAGATTCATTATACATTCAGGAGTTAAATTTAGGGTAAATTATATCACAGCTCCTGAGTTTGTTCTATTACCATCCTACTCTGACATTCTGGAAATTACATTCTCACTCCTATGGTTAATAGTCTCATTCTACAAATCCTCTACTTTATATAAAAAGCAACAAACTCCTAGTAGAAAAACAGAGGAAATTACATTAAAAAAAAAAAATGAAGTCAAGCAAGAAAGAAGAGGCGCATGGAGTCAATTTTTCATTCCGACTAAATAATTATGATGACAGGGTTAGTGTAATTTCCCAAACGTCAAGGCTGATATGTATTAAACTCAAACCTAAGTGTAATTTACCCTAAAAATTTATGTTGCCTAATCTCTAATAATAATGTTTTCTAGCATACGGACAGTTCAATGAACCAGATAAAAGAAAATTGGGTGAATGGTCAGAATTCAAAGTCAGATCGGTCAGGATTAAGCCAACCAGACCTTAAAAACCGACAAGGGGTTTTGAGCTATATATTGTCCACAAAATTTTATTAAGAATCTATCTATGATCATAAGTAAATAAGAGAGATGAATGAACTGGAAAACAGATCGACGAACAAGATAAACCTGACTTACAAATACAATCAATATATATATATGTACAGTTATTCCCAATATCAATCGAAAAGATATAAAGAAGGGGATAGAGGGAGTTCACCGTCAAGGAATTGAAGTGTATAGGCGATCATGGAATAGTGTTGAATGGAGTTTGAGTCCAGTAGATTGAATATGTAATTTCAACCCCCCAGCACCAGACAAAAAGGGGCCCTTCGGGTTAGGGGTGCACGGCTCTACATCGCGAATCGATAGGGAAGAAGAAAAAAACCGTCATCCCCTTCAGTTTTTTTTTTTTTAAATGGTTAGTGTTAATATTTCTATCAAATGTTTGCGTCCCATGCCTATAGTACAAAATATTAAATAAAATTTTTAACATTACTTTTCCTTCTTTTTTTTTTTTCTTTTTTTAAGGAGGGAATTAGATCGTCGTGGGTTAGGAAAAAGAAATTGTAACATTTTTTTAGATTTTCACTTATAAATTTTATGAAATCTTTAAAATTTCTTTTCTCTTCCAAATAAATTATCAAAATTATTTTATGAAAAACATTTCACCTCTCAATTGAATGCACTACTCTCATACGCCAAAAAAAAATCTCTCTTCCAAAAATCCTAACAAAAACTCACAAAGCAGAAGAAGAGAGCCAAGTGTAATTACCCGCCCCTCTCTCTCTCTCGCTCTCATTTTCTCAATGATTGATGTTTGGTTTCAGTTTTGAAGCAAATAATAAATGTTTGATTAATTGTTCCCGAACAGATAAACAATGTTCGAGCCTGTATTTCCGAATTTAGTCATTTATTTGGGAGTTCAAGCCCGAAAAAATAACGAACAAAATTTATTATTTTGCCATTGAAATCTTCAGGGTAATTATGCTATGGCAAGTTTTCTGAAAGAATGTTTTGATAAGAATGATGAGTTTTCCTTTTGAGCAACGATTATATAAATTAGAAAAATGTACTTTGACCCTCAGTAACTGTTACTTGTTCCTATGATCTGTCTTGGGACATTTTGATTTAAATTAATGATTTGCTGTAAACGTTCTGTATGATGTCAACTTTGACGATTGTCTATTATGGTAATTTAGCAGTTAATTAAGCCTAAATCACGATGAGTAATAATAATTGTACATAGATGCTCTTTATTGTGTATGATGGGAATGGCGCCGGACCATTGTGAATTGTCGAAGATGAAGGAAACTTGATTACTATTATATGACATATGTAATATGGGCCACGAGGCAGCTTATTATACGATTGGGGGCCCGAGGCCACTTGTTTATTGATTAGGCCTGAGGGTGGTATATATTGGGCTTCGAGGCCCGCTTGTTATATGCTTGGGTCCGAGGCCGTTTGTTATAATGATTGGGCCCAATGCCATCTTGTTAATTGATTGAGCCCGAAGCTGTTGGATATATAATTGGGTTCCGAGACCGCTTGTTATATGATTGGGCCCGAGGCCATTTATTAACGTTTGGGAAAAGAGTAATGTTTAAAAAATTTATTAATATTTTTACTATAGGCATGGGACGCAAACATTTGATAGAAATATTAAAACTAAATTTAAAAAAAAAAACCCGAAGGGATTGACGGTTTTTTTCCTTCTCGCCTAATCAGATTTCGCGGTAGAGCTCGTGACACGCCCTAACCTGAGGCCTTGTTGTGCTGGTGCTGGGGGTTGAATACAGTTCTCTTACGATCTCATACTCCATTCAAACTGTTCCTTGATCGCCTATACATTCAATTCCTTTTGACGGTGAACTCCTCTATCCCTTCTTTTATATCTTTCGATTGTATAATGGGAATAATCTGTACATATATATGATACTCTGATTTGTATTCTGTAGGTCAGGTTTACTCCTGTTTCGTCAGATCTGTGGTTTCGCAAGTTCATCATCTCTCTTATTTACTATGATCATAGATACGATTCTTAATAACAATTTGTGACAAATTTAGCTCAAACCCCTTGTCGTTTTAACGTCTGTGGCTAATCCTGACCGATCTGACTGTTGAAATTTTCTGCCATTCACGCCATTTGTTTTATCTGGTCATTGACACTGTCTGTATGCCCTAGAACACTTATTAGATTAGATGCATTACGCAACATAAATTTAGGTAAATTACACTTAAGGTTTGAGCTTTAATACATATCAAGCTTTGACGTTTGCGGAAATTCACTAACCCCTGTCATAATAATTAATTTATGTCGAATGAAAAATTGAACTCAATGCGCCCATCTCTTTTCTTGCTTGACTTCACTTTTTTTTTTTCATGTAACTTTCCTCTGTTTTTCTACTAAGGAGTTGATATAGACTTTTTATATAAGTAGAGGATTTGTAGAATGAGACTCTTAACCATAGGAGTGAGAATGGTATTTCCAGAATGTCAGAGGTGCGCGCATGTATTAGAAACAAATCTCAGGAGGCGTGAGTATAAATTTACGCCTAAATTTAACCTCCTAAGACATGTTATGAATCTCACCTTGAACTGTTTTAAATAAAAAAAATTTACAATAGGAGTTACTAGATTAAACAAAAGAGTTTTCGGGTTACAAGATTAGATGAATGAAAATTAGAGTCTAGTTTTTATATGTGCAATGTTGTACATAACCCCAATTTCTTGCCCTTTTTATCACCCTGAGACACAAAGATATGGGGTCTCACACATAATAAATGTACATGGTAAACCCCACTCACTTGTGCTAAGGGCAAGAAAAAGAGTAAGAAATGGATTAATATATATACTTCTAAAGGCATTGGTATTTATAAATACACTCAAAATTTTTCTTGCCATACAATTTTTGTGAAGCAGAGTTCCCAATGTATAGAGAGGGTTTGTGGGCCTGGGTGTGGGGCAGAACTTTTGGAGTGTAATTTCAGTACTCAAGTGGCATTTTATTGTAGTATCAGCTGCAATATTTTAAAGCAGGGTATGTTTTAAATTGTATTATGTTTTCCAATCGAAGATTATTAAGGGGGATATAACTGAAAATGAAATCTGTATGTTGATGAATCGAAGTTAGCATTCCCAAACGTTAGTATTTTTAGATGATTAATTTGTTTATAAGTATGATGCTGATGTGGTTGTATATATCCTACTGGAAAGTCATTGTTAACTATTAACTTTATTGGTTCATATGTTTTAATCATGAAAAGTGTCTAGCGTATCCAACCTTTGCATGCACTGGAAAACGGGACCAATAGATGACTATTATATATCTTCAGCCACAATTCATTTTAGAAAGTTTTATGTAGGAGTTTCAGCAAATAGTTTGGGAATCCTAAAGCCTTTTAAAATGAATCCAAACCTGAAAAAGAATAGTTGGTTTTTTTAATTTGTGGCGTTGCAATGAATGGCTAAATCTTGCTTTTGATTGTACTTTGTTTACATTGCTTGATTATTGCTCTTTAGTTTTTGCTGAATGCGTGCATTACGCAGAGAACGCGCATACATTTTCTTTCATTTTCTAATACCCTCTCTCTCTCTCTCTAATATAATATATGTGTGTGTGTGTGGTGTGTTATGCAGTACGTCCTATTGCACAAAGATGGCAGAAGGGTTGCAACAAGGGTAAAGTTTTTTTGCTTTCTATGTATCCTTTGAATTCATCGGGAATACATACAGTACATTGGCAATGTGAAAACATCACCTGCCCTGCTATTTTATTTTTGACTTTATGTTCTTCCCCTTTCGACATATGTACATATGTTCTTACATCATGTTGTATAGGGTCATTCATATGGTGGACAAATGGTGGCCAAAATCGGTATTTTGATTTGGAAAGACTTTTGTTGGGGATTTAACTGTCGAGGATGATGCAAAGCGGTATGATTCACAACTTGATTACGTCAGATTGCTGTTTTGGAGACCTTATTTTATTTTATTTTTGTATTTTTCTTACTTAACTTGATTCCTTGTACTGATAGGAAGGTTCAAAGAGGCTTTCCATTATTATGCTAATGTGTGTTTGTGAGAGAGAGAATATAGATGGTCCTTCAAAGGCATAGTGTCCTTTCATTGCTTGAAAGGAAAATGGTGCTAGTTTCTTGGTTTTTTTGGCTTGGAGAGATGTTTCCTTTTCCTGTGTTCTTTTGTATATATTTTTGGGGAATTGTATTTCCCTTGTAGATACATGGGTCTCTTCTTCTTCAAGAGATATTTATTTTTTATTGTTCCTTCATAGAGCTCAACCATATCTACATGCGATCTAATATTCCTCATATCTCCATATTGAGCTAATGGTTAACTGCATTGGTTGCTTATCCTTTTTCTAGATTAGTAAAGCCCACATGCAAGTGCGCGCCGCACACACAAAGGTGCATCAAAAGGGGTCCACATACTATCCACATGATCTATGCAGATAATCTTTAACCGCTAATCCCATTTAATGATAGTATTCTCTAATGAATCTGTATACAGATCAATATTGCCCTTGCCTCGTTCAAGAATGGTATTTTGAACATGCACCTGAGGCAGCTTGCGAAATGCCAAATGTGAAGAGTTATGCGAAGAATGATGTACATCCTCACTATGTGATGAGGCGCTATGCTGAGTTTTACTGCCTCACTTATACATCTTAATGTTGAATATGGAGATGGTCCAGGTTAGGCATTTGGGTATTAAAATTTTTTCTTGTGGGATTTTTTAATCAGAATGATTAGTTAAGTTTTTGCTGCTTTTAAAAAAAAAAAAGAATAAAAATAAAAAAAAAAAAAAAAAAAAAAAACCAAAAAAAAAAAAAAAGAAAAATTATTTCCCCCCCCTTTTTTATTTCCCTCCTTCCCCCCACCCCCCCCTCCTTTTTTCCCCCACCCTCCCCCCGTTTCCCACCCTTTTCCCCCCCCCCCCTCCCCCCCACTCCACTCCCCCCCCTTGTTTTCCCTATTTTCCTCCACCCCCCCCTTTCCCCCCTCGCCCCTTCCCTCACCCCACCCCCCACACCCCCCGCCCCCCATTTTTCCCTTTTCCCCTTTTCCCCCGCCCCTCCTTCCTCCTTTTTTTTTTCTCCCACCCCCCCCCTTCTCTTCCTTCACCCCCGCGCCTCCGTTTCTTTTTTTTTCTTCCCTATTTCGTCCCTCTTTTTTTTTTTCCCCCCGCCCCCTTCTTTTTCCCCCTCATTTTTTGTTTCCCCCGCTCCTTTCCTCTTTTTTTTATTTCCCCTCCCCCCTTTTTTTTTCTTATTTCCCCCCCTTTTATTTCTTTCCTTTTTTATTTTCCTTCCCCCCCTCCCCACCTTCTCTTTTCCCCCCTATTTCCGCCCCCCCCCCCCCTTTCCTTTATTTTTTCCCCCCAGCTTGACTGAACTTGGAAAGCACTGAGAATGGCTATTGATGACTTGGCTTGTCAAGCTTGCGAAAAACTGTTTTCCAAAGCCAAAGTTCAGACAGTTTTCTAATAACAACTATGACATGACAATTGCTATAGTGAAGGTATGTTTTGTATCTACTGTGTCTATATAGGTGGCAGTCAAATAAAAGGTGGGATACTAACTGCCATACTTGTCCAAGGTTGAGAAGAAATGTGAATAAAATTTATCCCAAATACAATGCTGTTGCTAATGTAATACATAACTAACTAATTAATGATAAAAATGTGTTTTACTAATACCTAGGAGCTCTGATTGGATTTAATATTTATCATTTGGTTTTCCAGGAAGCTGGTGCTTGAAGGTGGAAGATTAACTGCACTTTGAGGAATGCTGAAGAACAACACAGCGATTTTTGTGGTAAGAAACACTCACCATGGCAAGCATTAAGTGGCTTGCTTGCATACGAAAGAGAGATTGGCTAAGAAAAGAAAAAGCAGAGACACTGGGTTTTCCAACAGGTTTCATTACCCCAAGAATTTTTAAAATACAATGTAAACAATAGCAACGCATAGTAGATTGCCTTCTAAATCAAATTTAATTTTTATGCACCTGAATAGGTGACTCCGCCCTTGTTATTGTATCTAAGGTTCATTATCTTTTGACTTTAAGTGATTTCAGTTGCAACAATTCTCCACCTGAAACCAAAAAATTGTTGTGTCTGGTAGCATAGATGGGTTTCAGATCAGCAGTGTTAGGTGTCCTAGTTTCATCAAGTTAATGGAGTGTTAGGTAACTAACGAGTGGAGCTCTTGGCCATTAAACAGCAGTGTTCCTTCATGTCAGATCTTTTGGCAGTTGACTGCCTTGTTTTAGACTCATGTCAATTCTGAGTTATCAGGTGCCTGTGAATGTGAGACTGTCATGGATGTTAATTTCTTGTCATCTGTCCCTGAGATGTTGCTCCCTGTTGTTCCTTGCAGGAAGAATTACTGCTAGAGCATTTCAGTGAATCTTAATCCGTTTGTAAAGACCAGAGCCCTGTAAGTATATTGAAGAACATTATTACTATGGGCATCATTAAATGTGTTGTGTCATTTTCTCAGAAGGTGGACTTATATTTTGCAACGTTAATTTTTATCAGCTGAGGGATCCACTTCTGGCCCAGAGGAGGGCAATAAAGTTTCAGAGGTTGAGACCGCTTGTGAAAGACTTTGCAATGATGGAAAGCTGCGCCATAGAGCTGATGCACAATTGAGTGATTTACTTTTTCAGCAACTTCTTTGTGTGATGGAGATATTACGAGCTGCATTGACACAGCTGCTTTGCTTTTATTATACAAGGCTCACAGATTGCATAAAGAGGATTGTTGGCGGGACTGCCCCAACAAGGATTGTTTCATATCTTCCAATTATGTACGAAATCAAGAAGTACTCGAGGACTTTCTAGATCTCTCATTCATGTCATTGATTTTTGTGCTCTGCCTTACAAACAAACAACAATTGAAGAAGATTATTATTGTGCTTGTAATTTGTTTGTGGGAAAGAGTAGGGTGGGTTTCACATACAGTTCTTGTGGTTAGTTTTACAAAGTGTGTGTTGGCTATGGCTCAGTTTTTTACTTCAAGATAAATGAGGAAATGTTTTACTGGAAGACGAGAGAGAAGAAATGTTGTGAAAGAATTGTGTACACTTATTTAGGAAATTTTCACACTTACTTTGACTTTTGTGATGTACTTAAATTTGTATGTATAAGATAATAGTTTTTTGGTACCTTTTTTCTTGGTTTCCCTACTTACTGAATTTGTTTTACTTTTCTTTGTATGTGTGTGTTAAATTGTAATATAAATACATATAGGCAAAGTAGCATTTGGTTTTTGGGGATGTAAGCTGATAGATAAGTTGGTAACAGTGTTCCTTTGAAGAGAACGCATAGGGATTTATAATGGCTAGACTTACTCTACTCTTTAATCATTATGGGAAATTCTATAATACACACCCTCTTAGGTGTGTATCATAGTTTCTAGTTATATGATATTATGGGTGAATATTTGGTAATTTGTGAAACATTATGATGTTAGTTAATGATTTGGTTATGAACTAATTTGGTGAAGTTGATGATGAATTATTGTGATTATATTTTTAGTTATGATTGAATATCTTTTATTATACTTTGAGTATAGTCTTTAGTTTATGACTTTGTTTATTATTTTATTTTTTAAAAATTAAGTGGGATTAAAAGAGATTTATTTTGACATTTGTGTTTGATCACACTACAAATATATAACTTGCCTATGGTACACCTTTTGAGGGTGTTATCACATTTACAACAAAACCTATGGTTGGTGGAGACTAAGCATTTTTTTATCGCTGGGCTGAATCGTACTCAGTGTCATCAAATATGGGTTTGAATGTCTCACGTGTGGGAGAGTCTCTGATCGCGCTTACCGGGTATATATGAGCTTGAGTGTCTCTATTATGTATGCAACCACTAAGGGTGTGTTTATAGCATGACCCTAAAATTACATACATCAGATGCTTTGGATTTGCGGTGGTTGTGGATAGACGGGTCTTATCACTCATGTCTTAGTTTTGATAATTCAACTGTTATTTTATAAATCTCTCGATTGGTATAAGTATTCGTAGCAAAATTAGGCCATTTATATATTATAGTTTTTTCCATTTTATTGCATGTCTTCAAAAAATGGACGATAAATATTTATTTGAAAATAAACTCAATTTAATTTGTTAGAGATCAAATAAGACTAAAGAAAAAGACTATAGTTTATTTGATCAATCTAGATTTTTTTCTCATAGATGACATACATACTGGTCCTACAAAATGAAGATTCATGATTTATCTGAAACAGGACGATGATGCGCCGTTATAGAACCATCTCAACTTTTCTCAATTTAAATCTAAACTTTAAAGAACCGAATCTTAAAATAAAACATATCAAAGTTAAGGGGTGTTTGTGGCTAATCTTAAATAAGTGCATCTTTTTGGCTTTTTGGACTACAAAGTTGAGGCAAAAAAAATAGTTGTTTGGGATAATTTTTTTGTCTTTTTACGAAAAATAATGTATTATCAAAATATTTATAAAATGACAAAATTACGTTTGTAGCCCTACCGTGGTGAGACCACAGTGACGGGCGACAGAGGGATAGTACGGCTTGGTGTGAAATGGTGGGCGATGATGGCTTGCATGGCCTTTGGGGGGCCCACCGACGGGTTCCTCGTTTTTGATAATTGAACCGTTGAATGTGTAGACTCTGTTGAGTACTATAGAGTCGCCTAATGTAAATATCACTTTAATCAAGATATCGATAGCTATGTGATCAAAGCAGTTTTGTTGGAACTTATTAGACGGTGAAAAATAAAACAGTTGAAAAAAAATCTGATTTGATGCACATAGCTATCATATCCGCATCAAAGTGATTTTTTAACAAGTATAAGTAACTGCGGACGAGTTTCTACACATTAACGGTTCGGACTATCAAAAAGGAACCCGTGGTGGGCCTCCCACAAGCACAAACATTACGCTTCAACTTCAATGAATATATACATCTAAATTTTTTATTTTTCTTTTGTTCATTTTTGAAAGAGAGCAATACGTGCTGAACCAATCATTCAGTACCCAGCGCTGTCCCAGTCATTGTTTTGTATTAAAATATTGTGTAATTAATTTTTTTATATTTTTAATTTGTGAATAGTAGTATATAAATTTTAACTTTTTTAATCACTGTGTTTAACGTTTTAGATTTTTCCTATTAATGACCCAAACCAAGTTGCCTAAAGATGTATATTAGTTTGCCGCACATCAAATCATAGTGGTGGCACCTACAATAAAAATTTTATGTATTTGGTTAGTATTGCTTGGCATTATTTTATTTGAGACTAATAAGCAAACACATTTTCTTTTAGACTTAGAAGAGTTATTTATTTATTTATTTTGAGACCTTAATTTTAACAAAAAAAGTATTGAAAGGGCGGCTTGGTGACTTTCTTAACACTAAAGGAAGGAAAATGGTTACTATATTAATTTTTGATTTCTTACATTCTTTCTTATTTTAAAGATATAAGTGTAGGTGAACTCTTATATACAATTTATGAATGTAGCAACAGATGTAATATGTGTATGAGGAGGAAGAAAATGGAGGATTTGTTTTTTTTGATTCTGGAAGATGTTAAAACAAAAAATTGAGACAAAAGGGGCTTCCTTTACCAAATTTAGGGTTTTTTGGGTTAGAATTTTCCTTTTTATTTATTTATTTTATTTTATTTTTATTTTTTATAAGAAAAAAGTTGTATTACAAATCATTT
>NW_021028789.1:249645-280288 GCF_004153795.1 Camellia sinensis | reverse complement strand
AAGCATGCTAGAGACTTTAAAACTCAAAGCTAGTGAGCAAGATTGCCCTATGGCTATACAAAGCAAGCCCCAAATGATCAAGACCACTCAAAAAAGAGTTCAAGCATGCTAAAATATGAGCAAAAACATGCTGGAGTGTAGCCAAAATAAGCTAGAATAATAGGCCAAAATGGCAAGCATATTAAGCTAGTAAGCAAAATTTACACTACAAGTGTAAGAAGCATGCAAGAAATGGCCAAGCCAGCCACAAACAGAGCTAAAACATGTTAAAAAAGTCACAAAAAACATGCTTAGATCAAGGCAAGGTACGGTAGAAAAAACATGCTCAAGTATGAGGCCATCAACACAAGCAATCAAGACACAAGGAGAGGGGATGACCCCCTCCTATTTGGGGCCTCAAAACACACTTTCCACCACTGAAATTCCTCTAAGTTTCAGTGGTTAGAAGGCCAAACAAAGGTTACTACAAAGGCTAAGGAAGGTGGCTCAAAAGGCTCTACTAGCCAAAGAGCCAAAGGAGGTGAGCACCCCCCTAACCAAACAAGACTCAAACCAACATTTTAAAGCCTTAAACTCAGAGTTTTTAAGAGGTTAAAACCAACCTTAAAATAGCATGCAAAGGTGGTCAAGCACTTAACTAGAACAAAGCTTAAAAGGGTGAAACTCTTACCCTCGAAGTACAACAACTATTCAGCAACAATTCTGAGCCAAAACCAAGTCTAAAACCTCAAATCAAGCTTCAATGGACCTCAGCTCCAAAATGAAGGTGTTTACTTAGGTGTCTTAGTGCAAATATGTGAAGAAAACACACTTTCAAGCTCAATATAGCAGAATCGAGAGAGAGAGAGACAGAGAGAGAGAGAGAGAGAGAGAGAGAGAATTCTAGAGAGAGAAGGAAATTTTAGCTCTGAAATTTTGTAACCCCTCTAAAGGGGGAGGGACCTCCCCTTATATAGAGCAAGCAAGTAAAAAGCTTGCTTCATCCCTCCATATACGTATATGGAGGATGAACTTCTGTGAGCCACAGCTGGCTCAAAAGATCTGAAAATATATAAAAAGGAGAAAAATTGGCTGCCAACCAATTAAGGTGGCCGGCCGGCCATTTCCTCTAGCTGGCCGACCACTTCAAGTGGCCTACATGAGAGAAAAGTGGCCGGCAAGCCCTTCCCCTCCTCCAGGCAAGAGGGATCAAGGTTTGGCCCAAAAACAAGGCCAAAACATAAAGTGTTAAGAGGCTCAAAGACAAGGCACTTAGTCGAGACCTTCGGGCGCTCAAAACAAGCACAAACATGCACAATCATCGCGCGCACAAACGATGATGTCTGGGTCTTAAGGTCGGTCAAAAATGGGGTGTCTACAACCACTAAATTACTGAAATAGGCTTGATGTGGGCCCATATTGCCCCAACTAGACCTTTTAATATTGATTTTGCGAGAAATCAAAATATCATGTGACATTGTTCACATGATATTTTGTGGATAAATAAAGAATCACAAAACATATTATGTAGGTGATCATTTGTCTTGTATTATCAGTAAAATTTTTCATTACGTCATTCATTAGAGCACCATGTGAATAATGCCATATGAGAGCACTATGTAGAGTACCATGCCTTCTATTGATTAATCATGAATAATAACTGGGTACTAGTAGAGCATCATGTGTCATTGCTTAAATGGTCGCACCTAAATCAATAGTGTAGCAAAAAAGCGTATGGGTGAAACATGTTAATTCACTTTTGTTAGGTTTGAGAGAAATGCTTGTCTAGCTAGTATAGGTTGAGATTTCTTATTTGTTAAGAACACCACGTAAGCAATATCACATGTTATTTCAAATTATTTAATAAATTTTCACTACTCACAAAATATATTAAGACTTATGTAGCACTTGTGTCCTCTAAACTATTGGAGAGTGTATTTAATTCCTTTATTTTCATTTTGGAAGTCTTTGGAGTTGTTGTATCTTGGTTTTAGAGGTGTACAATTCGATCTAGACTTGTTTAGATTGTTCATTCGCGCTTGTTTATGTTGAAAAGATCTGTGGGAACTTAGAAAATTTGTTCTGGTGTCGACACTAGCCTTCCTGAGGGTCGACACCATCTTGCTGCCTTGTTCTTAGTGTCTCTGCTGGTTTATAGGGTCTACACCAGGGGTTTTGAGGGTCGACCCTTCCCTTATTGTTTTGTTATGGGTTGCATTATGAAATATCGGGTCGACACCCCTGGTTCCACGGGTCGACCCTTGTCCTTTGCATACATTAGTGTCTCAAATTTTTTTTCCCTGAGGATCGATACCACTGTCATAAGGGTCGACCCCTGTGAGCTAACTTTCAGATTTTTGGTTCGGTTTTGGGCTCTGTTTTTTGGGCGTTTGACTTCGTCTTTCCTTTGACTTTAGGGCTATTATTCTACCACTATAAATAGACCCCAAACACACTTTTCTCATTCACTTTTTCTCTTTCTCTGTCTTTCTCTCTCTCCCTCTCTTCCCTTTTTTAAACCATGGATCTCTCTCTCTCTCTCTCTCTCTCTCTCTCTCTTTTAGAAACTTAACTTTCTTACATAGATATCTAGATCTACTTGGTTAGAGACATCTTTTCACCTTGGTCCTTTGAGAAAGGTTGTAGATCTCATCAACGGCTTTCTTTTGATCCAAGAATTTCGTGGTTTCATCGACTTTGAGTTTTTCTGAGTTTTCCTCTTCACTTTAAGAGGTAGGGTCTATTTCTTAAACTCAATATGAGTATGGTAGCATATTTGTGACCTATTTTTTATTATTATTATTATTTATAATTGGCAGTCATTTGGTATGATCTTTACTCTAGTTATTTCTTATTTCAAAGGATCTATTAATTTGGGTGTTTGGATTAAACTTGGGGTTTAGATTTGAAATGTAAAAGAGAGGTTTTTATTTATTTTTAAATAAGTTCTTGTGACAGGTTGTGATTTTGTATTAGTAGTTGAGATATGTTGACATGGTGGCTTCCTTTTCTCAAAAGTAATTTTGAAAGAAAAAGATGTTTTGTTCGAAAACCATGGGTTTTGGCTTGTGTTGGAAAATAACGAAAAATGATGCTGGTCTTGTAAAAGAATGGGAAGGAAACGGTTGTGGAATTTTGAAAATGGTTGTTGTTACTCTTTTAGAAAATATATCTATATTGGTATCTTTTGATTATTGCATTAAAGATAACTGTTTTGGCTATCAGTGGAGGACAACATTGTCGTGTATTAGAAATTGTATGTGGATTAGACCATTTGAAATCATTCATATCATGGAGCATGTAATGGAATTTGGAAATTGAAACTATATGTTTTGGAAAGAGATTTTTGAAATTCTTAGATTATGTTTTGGAACATTTGCATTGTTTTAGAAAAATAATATTTTGAGTTACATGTATTGTACTATTGAAAAGGGTAAATCTGGGAAGGAGTGTTGTTACATCAAATAATTTGGTCTGTGTGTGCGGGGTGAAAGTCCCAAATACCACAGGTATACATGGGTGACGATCCCGCGGACTAAATTTCCGTGAAATGGCAATAATAATGCTTGTATAGCCTACGTTTACATGGGTGCCGATTTACGGTTTCCTATGGATGAAATTTCCATGAAAGGTGTATTTGTTTTAGACATTCACCTATTTTAATTACTATTATGTTGGTTTGGAACAGGATGTTTGGAAAATGGTTTTAACAACGTATTTGCTGTTGTCTAGCGATGTATTCACATTTGATTTAGCTAGGTATTTGCTGGTTGGTATTAAGATACCTGGATTGGTTTTTGGAAAAAGGATTTTATATCAAACGGATGGTTTGAACTCAGAAAACATTTTGATTAAATGTAATGTTTTGGTAATTGGAAATTCAAGAACGTTTTTGAAATAAAGTTTCTACGATGTCCCGACGCTCGCATTTTGTTAAATGTCGCGCTTTTCGGTAAACCGAGCAAGGACAAAGTGGAAATGAATGAAGGAGATATGAACTCTTTTGAAAAATCTTTCAAAACACCTTGTTTAGGGGTTTGGAGTTGAAGAAAAGAGGAGAGGAGAGAAGAAACCCAGTTGGGGAAGGAGTTGGGCATGAATCTTTAAGAAAGAGCCGAGCAGCCCTCGCTAAATCAGGCCTATCCATTTGAATACTTGGATTTCAGCTATGAGGCCACCACCGTTGGAAATCTTACTTCTGGGGCTTCAATTTTCATTCAAGAATCTCCTCGAGCCGAGTTCGGATGGGAGAGGTATGGTTGTTGGAAGTTGGGCATCAATCCGGTTGGACAGAAACAGGTCAGTCTTCACTAAAAGAGGGATATCTCTTAGAACACATGGAATTTTGTGATGAGGCTTCCAAATTTGGAAAGAAGACTTCCGGGGCTACAGCTTAGGCTTAAGAATGACCTGAAAAGGCATCCAGATGAAGGATTTAGGCTTTCTTCAAAATAGGGACTAGGACTTATTTTTGTTGCCGGCCTCTATGGGAGTGTGCCGGCCGTGATTGGACAATGCCGGCCAAAAGTGACCCCTACCAGCCATCAATGAGCCACTGCCTGCCATCACTGATGACCGACAGCACCCCTCTCTCGGCAGGTTTCACGGCAGATCTTTTGAGCCAGCTAGAATCCTTTAATTTTCGCTCCACACATGTGTATAGAGGGATGAAGCTCTTGCCAAGCTTGTTCAAGAAGCTTTGAATTGATTTTCTTCTATGTAAGCAAGAGGCCACCCTCTATATCAGGGTTCTGAGTTTTGGAGAGCAAAAACTCCCTTTCTCTCTATGTTGTTTGTGTTTAATGCTTTGAAGTTGGATTTCCTTGCATTTTTACACTACAACACCTAGATATACACCACCATCATTGAACCAAGCTGAGCTAGCCTTGGTTTGGCCTTCCTACCACTGAAATCTAGTGGGATTTTGGTGGTAGAGGTGTGGTTTTGAGGTCCTAAATCAGACGGGGTAGTCCCTTCTCTTTGTGTCCCTCTTTACTTGCATTTTTTGGCCTTCCAAAGGACCATCCCTCTATGTATTTTTGAGGCTTGGTTTAGGCCTATTTTTGTGACTTTTAGGACCTTCCTTGGCCCTTTCCATGGCCGGTTTGGTCATATTTTGTATGCATATAGTATGTGTAGTGTAACTCCATCCATAGCTCATCAAAGTAGCATGTGTGCTTAGTTTGTGTTGAGTCCATTTCAGTGGGTTTTTGGTGATGTTTTACCATGCCATGAACCTGTTTTGGGTTGGTTTTGTTACTCCATGCTTGCATGATATACTTGTAATGTAAATCCCCTAAACTAGCTTCACATGATCCATGCAATGCCATGTCATTTTAGCTTGTTTGGTTTACATTTCAGCATGTATTTGGTCATCATTTGGCATGTTGTGACCCTATCCATAGTTGGTTTAATCATCCTTTGCATGCTCCATATAGGTGTAGAACAAATCATGTTTACTACCCCTTTGTGCATGATGTTTTGACTCATCATACTAGCATATTTTGGCTTTACTCAAACTTGATTTTATGCTTATTTTGAAGTGTTCTAGAACTGTTTTGGGCTTCCATGGCCATATCACTCATGCTTTGCATAGCTATAGTGTAAATGCTTAGGCTAGGCTTGGGTTTTGAGGCCTCTATCATGCCATACATGTGATGTTTGCATGCCTTGCCCTCATTCCACATGCTATTTCAGTCCATGAAATGTTGTTGTTCACTCGCATTTGACATGCCTTGAATGCTTTGTATAGCTTGTGCTTTATACTTCAAGAATGGATTTTTGCGCATGTCGCTTAGCCTAAGCCTTTGGCTCATCATTTCAGTGCATTTTGGGTCCTAATATACCATGATGTAACTCTGTTTTTGGTTGTCCAAGTCATGCCATAATTGGTTCTCATAGGTGTAGTGCATTGCCTCTCTTGTAGCCTTGCATGTCCTATGTTTTAGCATTGTATGCTAGATTGCTTTGGCTTACTTCCATGAACATTTTAGTCTCATATCAGTATGTACTAGGACTATTTTGGGTTGCCCTTGCCATATCCTTCATGCTTCGTATAGCTGTAGTGTAATTGGCCTTGCAAGCTTCGTGTTTCGGTGATTCGCGCATGCTATCCTTGAGCTATTTAAATGATTTGGCATCATTTATCATCTCATTTCAGTGCATATAGTATTGTTACGCTTGCATATTTGTCACTTCTTAGGCACTTTTGAGAGTTGCCCTTTTAGGCCCCTTTGATAAACCTTTCGCATTTCGCATGCTTAAGTGTGTTGTATGGCTTAATTCATCGCTTTGGCTACTGATTTGGACCTAGTGGAGAGCCGTCCATCTTTGGTGTAAGACCATCTTACCATGTTGTCACATGCTTGTTTCATTTCGTATGTTGTCGCATACTTGTTTAGCTTTGCATACCTTGCATGCTCACATGTTCATGTTGCATTTTGTCATGTTGTCCAAGGTCATCACCTCACATCATGCTTATATGCTCGTTGCATGCTTGGTTTAGTTGCATGTTTGCACATTTAGGTCATGTTGCATGTTTGCCATGCTTATGTGTTGCATTGTCTGGATTAAGTGTTAATCTGAGCACGAGGAACGAGGGGCGTTTCATACTTCAAGTGATGGAACGTGTCTCAATTCTCGGTCGCCGATGCTCTTGATGATTCATGATAGAGTTCTTGGCTTTACTTGCTTTATTTGTGCATTCATTTTCATATTAATTTGCACCAGTTGAATCTTTGGCCATCATGCATCGGGATGCGTGATTGATAGTCGTGGATCCGACTAGGCCTCTCCCTTGATGTTTTGATGTGATTTGGAGTGCCATGGTGCATACATGTCTTTGGGAGACCCTCCATTTCCTCTATTTTGTGCTTCGTTGCAGTTTGGTGTCACAGCACACCAGTGGCTGGCAGCCTGCCACTGATGGCCGGCAATGGACCACCTTTGGCCGGTAGTGATCCTTCTATGGCCGGTAGGCCACTGGTGACTTCCCCTGTAGTGTTTTGGTAAGGTCCAGCAACAAGCACTGGAAGACACCCTGCAAACAGAGTCTCTAAAGAGCAACCAGAAGGCGTTTCGAGGCGAAGAACCGAAGCGAGCATGCATGCCTCCCTTCTTCAAACAGAGCTGGAATAACACCGTTTACTGCTTTCCCCACCTGCTTGTTGTCATTCATTAACTAGTTAATTGATTCGTTAATTAATTAAGTTGTGTAATAATTAGTTGTAGCTAGTTATTCAATTTGGTTCTGTAACAATTAATTAGCTTGTGAGTTAGTTAATTAGGTGGCTTGTATTATTTATTCGGTCCCTCCGAGTGAGGGCAAATTTGTAATAAGTGCGGGGTGCGTGTGATGCATGTCTTCCAACCCCATTTCTTTCTCCCTTTTATTTAGCCGCTTACAATGGTTAAATTTAGGGCATATTTCAATTAGCATACCTTATGCTTGCATGTTTGCAACATTCATCTGTATTGGATGCACCGGGCTTGGCGCATCATACTAACTGCATAGTATTTCAATTCCAATTTGAATACATGTTATCTGTTGCATTTCACATGCCATTCATAGATTAGCCGAGCCTATTCTAGTTGCAGTTTGCCTGCGATGCATTAGCCATTCTAACATGGACTTGGATCATACATTTGATTACTAACAAGTTCTTTGTTTTGGCTCGGAGTACACTGTAAGTATTTGTGCTTTAGCATCTCGCATGAATGTGAATGTTAACATGACAGCATGCTTACCATGTGGCTATGTGCTTAGTTGATATAATTGTCTGAATGCCTGTGGGTGAAGGTTGGATTGTTTGAGTTGGAACAACTCGTTGAAATCCGTGTTTTAGCCTACTTGCGAGTCGCAAATTTCAAATTGTCTTTCAAATGAGCGGATATGTAATGCTTTGTTCCAAATTAGGCGATCTAGTCTATACTTTTGTGATGTGCGCATCACATAGTAAATCTAGGCTAATAACCGGAATAAGAACGCATAATGTTTTCAAAACTCGATATCATGGTTAGTAGAGGCCAATCTTTGATCGGGCGAGCGGGGGTGCTCATAGCTGACCTTCCCCAATCGTACCCAAGTTCTCGAGCCGAGGCAACTTTGGTGATGACGAACACGTGGCCTTAGGCAAACGAGTCAGGGTTTTCTAAATTTTTCAAAATAAAATATTTAGGTGGCGACTCTGTATCTGGCAAAACAGTCCATGTTTAGCACTTCTTTCAAAAAATCTATTTTCAAAAATGATTTGCCGGGTTTGGACTCTTTGATGATTCGTCGGTCTTGCATTGCACTCTACGAGATTAGATACAGGACCGTGACTTTGAGTCCTGAACTGTAGTGAGCCCATATGAACAAAACCGAGGGGGGGGATTCCTTCCCGGGACGTTCGGGGACGTCTACAGTTTCTGGCGACTTTGCTGGGGATTTAGAGAACTTGACTCGAACTCATGATATCTGGTTTTGACTACACTTGTGTGTTTCTTTGCATTGCATGTGCATTGGTGCGCCTAGGACACCGTGTTTGCCGTATGCTATTCCTAAATAGTTTACCGGAGGCTCGCTTCGAGAAGCGTGCCATAAGGCTGACCGATTGCGGGCTCTGCCACGACGGGAACACAAATCTCGGTTTTCACCGGGGCACCCTTTTGACCATTCGACCTAGTGCATGTTTAGAATCCATAGTGACCATTCCAAAGCTAGGATAGGTTGCTTACCCGATTATAGGTTGTTTGAAACCGCTGCGTGCGTAGTGAAACCTTAGCTCCTGACAAAATAGGACAGGAAAACCCTACCCCTCCATAGGGGTGTTTTTGGTTCTCACTTGCTTGCTGTGTGCTGTTAGAGTGTGTCTCTACAGGTTGCACGTATCAATTTGCAAGTCTGGGTATCAGGCCTACGGGCATCAGTATTTTGAGAATCAGTTATATCTACGGGTATTAGGTTTAGTTTTGGGGTAGTAATTTAAGGAATAGTGATCAGTAGTCGAATACAGTTATTCAGCTATGCTCATATCTATTTTGGTGAAATCAGGCTGAGATGCTGTCTGTTTTCTTCTTTTGCAAGGTAGTCTTGGAACCATAGCTTCAGAAGGCTCCAATATCCCCCGGGTACATTGGACTTGTGTTGATAGATTTTGTCAGGTCAGAGATTCAGTTCAATGGCAAATCAGTGTTCCTTCGCCAGAGGCAGGGTAAAAAGGCCAGTCAAGCACAGATCATCAGTTTAACGGTCTTCGAACCAGGCGTCACTATCCATCTCACCTGTGTGCAGTTGGGTTGAGATATCTACTTTTACCTCAGGGAAATACACCTATTATTCAACTAGATCAGGGTAGTATGGCAGGAATGGAGGAAATGATGCGTCAACTCCAAGAAAGTATGAAGGTTATGCAGCAAGATGCTGTTCGTCGAGATGAATTTGCCAAACAACAGGCCGAGGTCATGGCTTAACAAGCAGAGTTGATCGCCAGGTTATAGCAGCAAACCGGAGCATCTGCTTCGCACCAAGCCCCACCCCCATCAGGAGTTCCAGCACCTGAGGAGGCACCAAATGTCCAGGGAGATACGGACATTCTAACAGGACCGGCTCTGCCCCCAATCTTACCCCAATTATCCAAAACACCCACCAACCTGCTGGATTCTCCCTTTGAGTCTGAGGTGGACCCCACAGCATTGAAGGTGAGCAAGCTTGAAAAGCTGTTCAAGAAATCTCAGGGCGTCAAGTCCATCCCGGACATTGAGGATGGGTATACCGATGCGGCCGTGACGTTGCCGGACTGCTTTGACGGGTCCGGGGATCCCATGGTGCACTTACAGCTGTTTTCAGACATATTAAGGCCAATGGGCCTCACCAGACTACAGAAGCTTTCTTTATTCGGCCGGACCCTGTCGGGTGTAGCGGCCATCTGGTACGCAAAACTGGAAGACGATGTTAAGAGGAATTGGGATGAGATGGCCGAGGCTTTTGTCGCTCAGTACTCCTATAATACACAGATCGAGGTCACAACCCGTGATCTCGAGACGACTAGGGAGGAGCCTAAGGAGAGTTTTTCGTAACCTGGTAGAGGGCCAAGGCCTCAATGATAACCGCTAGGCCCACTGACAAAGATCAGATTAGGATGATTGTGCGCAATCTCCAGCCTAAGCTTATGCAAAAAATGATCGTGCTCCCCTTCCCCACCTTTTCAGATTTACATGAGATGGGGGTACAAATTGAGGATGCTATGAAGCAGGGCCTCATTGGCCAGGAGAAGGAGCAGCCCAGGAGGGCATTTTCCCGCAGTTCGAATGCGACCACCAGTGGTGATGCAGTTGCAAGATCTTTTGAAGTGGGCATGGTTACCAACTCCGCATAAAAAACAACTACCCCATTCACCGGTGCGTCCGGAAGTAGCTCACAAGAAACCAAATATCTACCTCGAGTCAAGAGGGTTTTCACCCCACTTCATATGCCTTTGTCAAAGGCTCTAAAGGCCTTACTCCGGAAAGGACATTTGAAACCGTTGGAACAACGGCCTCTACCTGATCCTATCCCTGCAAAGCATGACTAGACTAAATGCTGTGCTTACCATTAACAAACTGGTCATGACACCGACAGTTGCTTTCGTCTGCGCCATAATGTACAAGATCTGTTTGACAACGGGGTCATTGTCGCACTAGGTCCTGAAAAGTCTATCGGCACTTGATCAGTGAACTTGTGGGGGATAATGTGATTATGTGATCAGGGGATGAACCAGCTACAGGTGGCGCTCGATTTACTCCAGATGTGGCGTATGGCATGCACTGTTTTGAGTATTTGCGAATGCTAGTTTCTGACTGGGGTATTTAGGTCAGTTTTTTTGTGTTGTTTTGAGTCTGTCTCTTTGTTTTGAGTCAGTCTTTTTGTTTCGCGTCTGTCTTGTTGTATCGAGTCAGTCCTGTTGTGTTAGAGTCAGGTGATTCCGGGGGTGTTACCTCGGGCATCACTATTTTGTGTTTGTCCTTTTGCTTTCTTTTGAGTCTGTTTCTGCCAGGGAGCCAGTTGTGCCAACAGATTTCGAATGAAACATCAGTGATTTTCACACTCTTGTGTTTGTTTCTGCCTTGCGCCAGTTGTGCCAGAAAGTTTGAATAAGCGACAGTACTTTTCACCTGCTCTTCTGTGCCTTGAAATTGTTGCATTGACCTAAGCTTTTCAAAACTTTTTGAACACTGTGGTGAAAACAAAGAGGGAGGAATTCCTCGGGTTTTGCAAAGTTTGATCAATTGAGAGAAAGAGAGGCATGCTAAGCCCTTAATGAATGAAATCATGTTTGTTAATATGAGTACTGAGAAGGACCCTGGCTTGATCCAGATTGATTCCACACTATCTTCAGCGCGAGCGATTTGTCGCTTTCTTAAAAAATTTCAAAAACAAAAAATTTTTGCGCGGTCCTGCGAAGACTTGTGCGGAATCGCTCTTGAGATTGTGCAGCCTAGGATCGCTCTCAGCCTCAAGATTCAACCCCTTGGCTCTCAAAACCTTGAACTTGGGATCAGAATGATCAATGGTCAGTCATCAATGTGAGGCCTGTGTGGCCAGATTTAAAGCAGCCCTCGAACAAGAGGCACCAAAGTCAGATCAAGAAGATCAGTTGTGATCAAAGGAAGCTTGCAAAGCTAGATCAGAAGCACTCCTGGAACTAGGGGCAAAGAATTTCAAATGTGCTCGAAGAGCCGAAGATGGATCATTCCACAAATCAAAGAAGGTCGGCAAGAATGCCAAATCCCAAAGGGAGGAAAGAAGAAAGTATTGCTGAAGGACAACCGAGTTCCTATCCACAACACTAGGGGCAAATTCACCCTCCATTGGATGGACTTCTACATCATCAGCGAACAGCAGCCATTCTCCTGAATTCAGATGACTTCAGGATCTCAAAACCATTTGACATGGACAAAGCTACACTTTTACCCTTGAGAGGCTCGCTGGGCCGAAAACCCGGAAGGGTGACCCAGGCAAAAGTTAGAGCAAGAAAAAGAAAAAAAAAAAAAGAGAAAAAATCTTCACAAACAATGCTCCAGTTGCCTCCTTTAGTTCAAAACCAGCCAAGAACTTCAAGAATAACCTCCAAGGACCTCAGCTACTAAGGAAAGGTGTAATAGTAGGTGTTTGTGTGCAATAGTTAGAACAAACACACACTAATACACTTAATAACCGAGTGTGCCATTCAACCCCGAACTACGTAACGCTTGATTCCCATGTTTGGGATACGTAGGCAACTTCATTCTGAAGTCCAGCCATAAACACTTCCAATTCGACTGTGTCCATGTGATGGTTTTGGTCATCTTTGCCTTCTCTGTATCCGAAAGTTCGGTTGTAATCATCGCTCTGAGGATTGATTACAATGCGCTGCGGTGCCATTCAAACAAGGGGCAACTTTCCATTGCCATTCAATGCGCTGCGGTGCCATTCAAACAAGGGGCAACTTTCCGTTGCCATGCAGTGTCCTTAAGACAAGAGGCAGTGTTCCTTATGATCTGAGGTTGTGCATCTCAAGCGTAGGTTCCGTGCTTGTTGAGCATTGGCCATTTGCAAAAATAATTTTTGAGAATTTTTACTAAGGTTGACTGATTCTCTCGAAAATTATTCCATTTTTTCCAAAACTGGACCGTTTTCTTGGACCCAAAAAAGGAAAATTTTCAGTGCTCATAGCCTGACTTGCATGATTTTAAATCAAAAAGTTGAACAAGCATGTTAATCTAACTCTCATATTGGTCAAAATTGTTTTAGTGGAAAACCAAAACAAAAAATGGTCAAAATGATGAACTAGGGGCACAGTTGAGTCAGGTTTTCTGTCTTTTCCCCTTTATCAATGCACTTGCCAGAAAGGGCACTCTACTTGCCAGAAAGGGCACAGCGGAAGCTAACAACAAAGGGTTGAAAGCTCTCACATCCTCCGAGAAACGAGGTATCAAATCAAGTGCGAAGCACGAACTGGAATAGATCAAGATATTCCACTCCCTCATCTGGATAGATCTGATCACGTCCAAACTGCCTAGCAGAGCATCGTCAACCGATGTCGGTTGCAGATTTGCTACACACCCAGTTGTAGCGCAACCCCTCTGTGGGAGAAACTCACTGTTGTGAACAAGAATAAGAATCTGGTAGAACACTAGGGGCAAAAGCCCACAACTTCTTGTTTATCCACCAACCACCCAGGGGAGGGATATAAAATGAGAGATTAAAGAATAGAGAGATGTGCGCTGAGAGAAAAAGTAAGAAAAGGGCTTTTTTAGAAAAACAGAGCCTGAGGGCCGAGTGATGTGAGAATCACAAATGAGAAAGGGTGGGAAACACTACCCGGAGAAAATGGCTCCTCGCAAACTGAGATGTCTCTCGTCTTTGTAAAACGTCTGTGTATCGTGTCTTTTCTATTGTCTCGATTCTTGTTTTGAGTCTGTTTCGAGCGTGTCTTGTTGTGTTTAGGTAGTCTACCTTTTGTTTTATGTTATTGAGTCCTTTTTCACTGTGTTCAGTCGTAGGCTCAATACCCGGTTGAAAACCCTTTCCTCAAATCATTTTGTGCTCAGGGTGCTGTGTCATTCTCCACATTTGTGCAAAACAGAATTTGTTCTTTCATAAAACCGCAGGGTTCAACCCAGGTCATGTGAGAACAGTAGAACCAGGACCTATCTGAAGCTATAATGGTTCCGGACTGCAAAGCAAAAGCAAAAAAGGAAAATGTCGGGCATCTGAGTTTGTTCCTACTTCAGCAAATTCCGTGATTGTACTCCGGATGTACTTCTTCAGGCCTTGTTAGTGCTCCGAAGAATGAGTGTGCCTCTACTTCAAGTGTAAGACTGCTTTAAGTCAGAATGGCAGTCCAAGCAGCACATGTGGTCTTCACATGCAGATGTTATCTCTCGCCAATATAAACAGGGTGTCCTTTTTTGAGTTGAGCGTGTTGCCAAGTCCTCCGAGAGGTAAATCGGAGGCACTGAAGTACATGTTTGATGCCCCTCTATTACATAGGATGTGCACTTTCATATACACTTTTGTTGCATGCGTGCCGCGCATCGTTATGATTCATGCATAGAATATGCTTGCTTTCGATTCCGCATAGAATATGCTTGCTTTCGATTCCGTATAGGATATGCTTTCCATGATTGCATAGAAAATGCCCCCATACTTGCATAGAAAATGCATCTTATCGCACTTCTTTTGTGTACCTCACTCGCACTATCTTGTGTACCTGTATTGCATTGTTTTGCACACCTCTTCACTTGCGTAGTCACGCACATTCCACTTGCATTGTTATGCACGCCCTTTTTTGCCTTTCTGAAACACCGGGATACGTCCCCATGTTTCTCTCTCTTTCCTAAACCCCGTGATACGTCCCTAAACACCGGGATACATCCCTAAACACTGGGATACGTCCCTATGCTTCTCCCTTTTGGTTAAAAGCATTTGGAATACATTCCAATGCTTATACCTTTTCGAAACACCGGGATACGTCCCTATATTTCTCTCTCCTTCCAAAACACCGGGATACGTCCCTATGTTTCTCTATCTTTCCGAAAGACCGGGATGCGTCCCTATGTTTCTCTATCATTTCGAAACACTGGGATACGTCCCTATGTTTCTCCTACCGTTCCAAAACACCGGGATACGTCCCTATGTTTCTCCTACCGTTCCGAAACACCGAGATACGTCCCTATGTTTCTCCTTTTTCGAAGCACCGTGATACGTCCCTATGTTTCTCTACCATTCCGAAACACTGGGATACGTCCCTATGTTTCTCCTACAATTCCGAAACACCGGGATACGTCCCTATGTTTCTCCTTTTCCGAAGCACCGGGATATGTCCCTATGTTTCTCCCTCTTTGGTTAAAAGCGTTTGGAATACGTTCCAATGCTCACACCATTCCGAAACACCGGGATACGTCCCTATGTTTCTCTTACCATTCCGAAACATCGGGATATGTCCCTATGTTTCTCTACCATTCCGAAACACCGGGATACGTCCCTATGTTTCTCCTTTTCCGAAGCACCGGGATATGTCCCTATGTTTCTCCCTCTTTGGTTAAAAGCGTTTGGAATACGTTCCAATGCTCACACCATCCGAAACACCGGGATACGTCCCTATGTTTCTCCTACCATTCCGAAACACCGGGATACGTCCCTATATTTCTCTACCATTCTGAAACACCGGGATACATCCCTATGTTTCTCCTACCATTCCGAAACACTGGGATACGTCCCTATGTTTCTCCTTTTTCGGAGCACCGGGATATGTCCCTATGTTTCTCCCTCTTTGGTCAAAAGCTTTTGGAATACGTTCCAATGCTCACACCATTCTGAAACACCAGGATACGTCCCTATGTTTCTCACACCATTCCGAAACACCGGGATACGTCCCTATGTTTCTCACTCAATCCGAAACAGTGGGATATGTCCCAATATTTCTCCTTCTTTGGTTATGAGCATTTGGAATACGTTCCAACGCTTATACCTTTCCGAAACACCGGGATATGTCCCTACGTTTCTCCCTCTTTGGTTAAGAGTATTTGGAATACGTTCCAATGCTTATACCTTTCCGGAACACCGGGATACGTCCCTATATTTCTCCATCTTTGGTTAAGAGCATTTGGAACATGTTCTAATGCTTATGCCACTCTTTTTCCTTTCGCGTGCAACGCGTCGGAATCTTGTTTGAGACCTCGGGTGTCCCCAACGGTCGCTCTTAGTGTTCTCTGCGTGAGACGTAGCGAGAATTGAATAATTCTCTTACATCCTTTCTGCATTGTAATGTAGCTTGGTTTCTACTTGCTTAAAACTGTTGCATTGTTATGCTTCGTTACAGCTTTCTTTGCATGATCATAAGTTATGTTCGACATTGTGCATATCATTTGCATCTTGCCCCTACCTGCGGGCGCATCTCTTTATTATCTTGCTTGTTTGTCTAAGCCTTCGGCCTTGTCAAAAATGGGTCGTCTCTGGGCTTTGACATTCACTCATGTCATTTTATGGCTTCCGAGTTTTGTCAAAGAGGGGCAACTGTAGACATCCCATTTTTGACTGCCCTTAAGACTTGGGCACTACTGATGGTTTACTTGGTGGTGAAAGGTATGCAGGACAAAAGTTCGATTTCTTCGACAAGAAGAGAGTCAAATCCTAACCTCACACACCATTTTGGACCAAAGCTATTTTGAATGGTTTTTAGACCTTAAAACCCTCTCTTTCAAAACCTTTTTGAAAATAAAGTTCCTACAATGTTCCGACGCTCGCATTTTGTTAAATGTTTCATTTTTTGGCAAACCGAGCAAGGACAAAGTGGAAATGAATGAAGGAGAGATGAACTCTTTTAAAAAATCTTTCAAAACACCTTTTTTAGGGGTTTGGAGTTAAAGAAAAGAGGAGATGAGAGAAGAAACCCAGTCGGGGAAGGAGTTGGGCATGAATCTTTAAGAAAGAGCCGAGCAGCCCTCGCTAAATCAGGCCTATCCATTTGAATACTTGGATTTCAGCTATGAGGACACCACCATTGGAAATCTTACTTCCAGGGCTTCAATTTTTATTCAAGAATCTCCTCGAGCCGTGTCCGGATGGGAGAGATAAGGTTGTTGGAAGTTGGGCATCAATCCGGTTGGACCGAAACTGGGCAGTCTTCACTAAAAGAAGGATATCTCTTAGCACACATGGAATTTTGAGGTGAGGCTGCCAAATTTGGAAAGAAGACTTCCGGGGCTACAGTTTAGGCTCAAGAATGACCTGAAAAGGCATCCAGATGAAGGATTTAGGCTTTCTTCAAAATAGGGACTAGGACTTATTTTTGTTGCCGGCCTCTATGGGAGTGTGCCGGCCATGATTGGACAATGCCGGCCAAAAGTGACCCCTGCCGGCCATCAATGAGCCACTGCCTATCATCACTGATGGCCGGCAGCACCCCTCTCGCAGCAGGTTTCACGACAGATCTTTTGAGCTAGCTGGAATCCTTTAATTTCCCCTCCATACACGTGTATGGAGGGATGAAGCTCTTGCCAAGCTTGTTCAAGAAGCTTTGAATTGATTTTCTTCTATGCAAGCAAGAGGCCACCCTCTATATCCGGGTTTTGAGTTTTGGAGAGCCAAAACTCCATTTCTCTCTATATTGTTGGTGTTTAATGCTTTGAAGTTGGATTTCCTTGCATTTTTACACTACAACACCTAGATATACACCACCATCATTGAACCAAGCTTCTTGGGAGGTCTTCTTGAGGTCTGAAAGTAAGCTTCCACCCCCTGAAATTGCTAGTTTCGAAGAGGGTCTTCAAGGGTGAGCATTTCTCCCATTTTTGCACTTTCTTGCACCTTGCTTTAGCCCTCTTTGCATATTGATTTAGGCTTTGCTTATAACTGGAAAAAGTCTTTTTTTTAAGTTCTTTTTAAGTTTGGTTAAGGTCATTTTGCTGTTTGGGGTGTGTAGCCCCCTTGCATGCTTTGTTTGGCTTTGTTTTAAGCCATATATTGAGGCCTCCGAGCTAGCCTTGGTTTGGCCTTCCTACCACTGAAATCCAGTGGGATTTTGGTGGTAGAGGTGTGGTTTTGAGGTCCTAAATCAGAGGGGGTAGTCCCCTCTCTTTGTGTCCCTCTTTACTTGCATTTTTTGGCCTTCCAAAGGACCATCCCTCTATGTATTTTTGAGGCTTGGTTTAGGCCTATTTTTGAGACTTTCAGGACCTGCCTTGGCCTTGTCCATGGCTGGTTTGGTCATATTTTTCATGCATATAGTATGTGTAGTGTAACTCCATCCATAGCTCATCAAAGTAGCATATGTGCATAGTTTGTGTTGAGTCCATTTCAGTGGGTTTTTGGTGATGTTTTACCATGCCATGAACCCGTTTTGGGTTGGTTTTGTTACTCCATGCTTGCATGATATACTTGTAATGTAAATCCCCTAAACTAGCTTCACATGATCCATGCCATGCCATGTCATTTTAGCTTGTTTGGTTTACATTTCAGCATGTATTTTGACATCATTTGGCATGTTGTGACCCTATCCATAGTTGATTTAATCATCCTTTGCATGCTCCATATAGGTGTAGAACAAATCATGTTTACTAGCCCTTTGTGCATGATGTTTTGACTCATCATACTAGCATATTTTGGCTTTACTCAAACTTGATTTTATGCTTATTTTGAAGTGTTCTAGGACTGTTTTGGGCTGCCATGGCCATATCACTCATGCTTGCATAGCTATAGTGTAAATGCTTACGCTAGTCTTGGGTTTTGAGGCCTCTATCATGCCATACATGTGATGTTTGCATGCCTTGCCCTCATTCCACATGCTATTTCAGTCCATGAAATGTTGTTGTTCACTCGCATTTGACATGCCTTGAATGCTTTGTATAGCTTGTGCTTTATGCTTCAAGAATGGATTTTTGCGCATGCCGCTTAGCCTAAGCCTTTGGCTTATCATTTCAGTACATTTTGGGCCCTAATATACCATGATGTAACTCTGTTTTTGGTTGTCCAAGTCATGCCATGATTGGTTCTCATAGGTGTAGTGCATTGCCTCTCTTGTAGCCTTGCATGTCCTATGTTTTAGCATTGTATG
Organism: Camellia sinensis; assembly: GCF_004153795.1. Lineage (NCBI taxonomy): Eukaryota > Viridiplantae > Streptophyta > Magnoliopsida > Ericales > Theaceae > Camellia > Camellia sinensis. The sequence goes on along the minus strand of NW_021028789.1, from coordinate 261,752 downwards.
CTAGCTTGCTTTGGCTTACTTCCAAGCACATTTTAATCTCATATCAGTATGTACTAGGACTATTTTGGGTTGCCCTTGCCATATCCTTCATGCTTCGTATAGCTGTAGTGTAATTGGCCTTGCAAGCTTTGTGTTTCGGTGATTCGCGCATGCTATCCTTGAGCTATTTAAATGATTTGGCATCATTTATCATCTCATTTCAGTGCATATAGTGTTGTTATGCTTGCATAGTTGTCACTTCTTAGGCACTTTTGAGAGTTGCCCTTTTAGGCCCCTTTGATGAACCTTTCGCATTTCGCATGCTTAAGTGTGTTGTATGGCTTAATTCATCGCTTTGGCTACTGATTTGGACCTAGTGGAGAGCCGTCCATCTTTGGTGTAAGACCACCTTACCATGTTGTCGCATGCTTGTTTCATTTCGTATGTTGTCGTACACTTGTTTAGCTTTGCATACCTTGTATACTCATATGTTCATGTTGCATTTTGTCATGTTGTCCAAGGTCATCACCTCACATCATGCTTATATGCTCGTTGCATGCTTGGTTTAGTTGCATGTTTGCACATTTAGGTCATGTTGCATGTTTGCTATGCTTATGTGTTGCATTGTCTGGATTAAGTGTTAATCCGAGCACGAGGAACGAGGGGTGTTTCATACTTCAAGTGATGGAACGTGTCTCAATTCTCGATCGCCGAAGCTCTTGATGATTCATGATAGAGTTCTAGGCTTTACTTGCTTTATTTGTGCATTCATTTTCATATTGATTTGCACAAGTTGGATCTTCGGCCATCATGCATCGGGATGCGTGATTGATGGTCGTGGATCCGACTAGGCCTCTCCCTTGATGTTTTGAGGTGATTTGGAGTGCCATGGTGCATACATGTCTTTGGGAGACCCTCCATTTCCTCTATTTTGTGCTTTATTGCAGTTTGGTGTCACAGCACACCAGTGGCTGGCAGCCTGCCACTGATGGCCGACAGTGTGCCACCCTTGGCCGGCAATGGACCACCTTTGGCCTGCAGTGATCCTTCCATGGCCGGCAGGCCACTGGTGACTTCCCCTGTAGTGTTTTGGTAAGGTCCAACAACAAGCACTGGAAGACACCCTTCAAACAGAGCCTCTAAAGAGCAACCGGAAGGCGTTTCGAGGCGAAGAACCGAAGCGAGCATGCATGCCTCCCTTCTTCAAACAGAGCTGGAATAGCACCGTTTACTGCTTTACCTACCTGCTTGTTGTCATTCATTAATTAGTTAATTGATTCGTTAATTAATTAAGTTGTGTAATAATTAGTTGTAGCTAGTTATTCAATTTGGTTCTGTAATAATTAATTAGCTTGTGAGTTAGTTAATTAGGTGGCTTGTATTATTTATTCAGTCCCTCCGAGTGAGGGCAAATTTGTAATAAGTGCGGGTGCGTGTGATGCATGTCTTCCAACCCCATTTCTTTCTCCCTTTTATTTAGCCGCATACAATGGTTAGATTTAGGGCATATTTCAATTAGCATACCTTATGCTTGCATGTTTGCATCATTCATTTGTATTGCATGCACCGGGCTTGGCGCATCGTACTAACTGCATACTATTTCAATTCCAATTTGAATACATGTTATCTGTTGCATTTCACATGCCATCCATAGATTAGCCGAGTCTATTCTAGTTGCAGTTTGCCTGCGATGCATTAGCCATTCTAACATGGACTTGGATCATACATTTGATTACTAACAAGTTCTTTGTTTTGGCTCGGAGTACACTGTAAGTATTTGTGCTTTAGCATCTCGCATGAATGTGAATGTTAACATGACAGCATGCTTACCATGTGGCTATGTGCTTAGTTGATATAACTGCCTGAATGCCTGTGGGTGAAGGTTGGATTGTTTGAGTTGGAACAACTCGTTGAAATCCGTGTTTTAGCCTACTTGCGAGTAGCAAATTTCAAATTGTCTTTCAAATGAGCGGATATGTAATGCTTTGTTCCAAATTAGGCGATCTAGTCTATACTTTTGTGATGTGCGCATCACATAGTAAATCTAGGCTAATAACCGGAATAAGAACGCATAATGTTTTCAAAACTCGATATCATGGTTAGTAGAGGCCGATTTTTGATCGGGCGAGCGGGGGTGCTCATAGCTGACCTTCTCCAATCGTACCCAAGTTCCCGAGCCGAGGCAACTTTGGTGATGACGGACACGTGGCCTTAGGCAAACGAGTCAGGGTTTCCTAAATTTTCCAAAATAAAATATTTAGGTGGCGACTCTGTATCTAGCAAAGCAGTCCATGTTTGGCACTTCTTTCAAAAAATCTGTTTTCAAAAACAATTTGCTGGGTTTGGACTCTTTGATGATTCATCGGCCTTGCATTGCACTCTGCGAGATTAGATACAGGACCGCGACTTTGAGTCCTGAACTGTAGTGAGCCCATATGAACAAAACGCGGGGGGGGCCCGGGGGGGGATTCCCTCCCAGGACGTTCGGGGACGTCTACAAGAGGGAAGATGAGAGCACAATCGTCTTTCCTCTCCTATCAATTGCTGAAAGCGGAGTCCGCTTTCCTTTTCACCCACTTTTGAGGGGCGTTCTTAGATACTGGGGTCTAATCCCTTCCCAGCCCAACGTGAATTTCTTTCTCATCATAATAGGGATTGTAGAACTAAATCATCGTCTTAGGATCAATTTAGGTATACCCACCATTCGGCACTGTTACGTCCTAGCCAAATCTATTGGCCGGCTAGGGTGCTACTTTCTTTGAGCCAATGATACTGATCATCACTTAGTGACGATGCTCGCCAGCTCTGGCAAGCGTGTCGACGACGTGATGGTCGTTGTCCGCGGCAATTGGGAGTTCGGCAAAAGCGAAGATCGCCTAGACTCGGTGCCGAGGCGAAAAGGCGAACCAGGTGGCCGATTATATCTCTTGTTTATGTTATTTCCATATCTATATTCGTATTCGAAACTACATACATCTAACCGTTTTGTTTTTGCAGGCAGCGATTTGAAGAGAGTGCTGGTTTCAGCCTATGACGTTGTTCTTGCAGAAATCAAAACTACACTACAGTTCGTCAGATGTCCAAACCTTCAAAAATAGAAGAGGGCGGCCCACATTCTACTTTGGTACGAGCCGGCTTACATGATATTCTCGGCGTCAGACAACATTCCGATCGCGCGAGGCGACAACCATCTCGTAGCCCTCATCTTCCCCAGTTTCAAGAACTTGAGACAGATTGGTTTAGAAACATCCGATTCTGAACACGTGGAAGAACAAGAGGCCGAACCAATCGCTGAGGACCCGGATCGGTTGGCAGCGCAAGTTGACGAAGCTATTAACTCGGCCTTTGAGGAAGTTGGGTTGAACTTTTCCGATCCTCCGTCTACATCAGGCCAAGGGGACGCCTTTGGAGATATTTTTACAAATTTGGGAGACCTTCCCGGCGATTATTCTGAGGATATGGCTAAGGAAAATCTCACGCAGATGGCACGAAGGAGAAACGCCCAACGCATGGCCGCCCAACAAAAAGCCGAGGCCATCCGTTCCGGACTTGTCTTGACTGAATCTGTCGTACCTACTATTGTAGAAGAAACGTCTCACGTTGACGTGGCCAAGGTGGAGAAGGCGGCTGATCTTCCGAATCTAGAAGAATAGCTGATTCCAGATCGGGGAGAGAAACATGCCGCCGAGGGAGAGGCCGGCTCTGAGGAGGAGAACCCTGTCGATAAACGGCTGCGCTTAGAGGAATCGGATGTGGTTCCTTTCGTTGTTCAACCCAAGATAAAAAACACGTCGATCTCCTCCAAAGCGTAGGCCGTGAAAGATCCCACTGTTGCTTTGAGCTTGGCTGCCTCGGTCTCGTTGCCGGCTGACAAGGCAACCTTTCAGGCAGAGCCGGATTTGGTAGCGATAGCATTAGCTGCCCAGTCGGCCCTCCTGGTATGTAACTTCATTCCAATTCCTTGTTTTGATTTTGTTTGCAAGCGGTATTTATTGGTATATGACGATCCCAACTTATTTTGCAGACGGTCGGAAGGATCATTGAATTGGGCTGCCACCAGCACGATGCCATCGAAAGGATTGGCCGTTTGCAGTTGGAAGTGGAGGGTCAGCGGAGTAGGGCTGAGTTTGAGGCGATGAGAGCGACAATGGAAAGTGCGCGGGCCGAAGCAGAGAAGGAAAGGGCACGGACTGCCGATCAATTCAGAGCGGAAGCTGAGGAGAGGGCCAACGCGAACGAGGAATCGCTCAAGTTGGCCAAGGAGGCTCTTGACAAGTTGGAGGCCGAGTTGGAAGAGTTGAAGGCAGCAAAGGAGAAAGTCGACTCCGAGGCATCCGAAGCATTTGAGGCTGGGAAGAGCGCTGCTCTTGAAAATTATGCAGAAGAGGTCTCCAAATTCAAGAATTGGGGATTCAAGCATTGCTGGCTCAAAGCCCTTGCTGCCGCTGGAGTGACATTGGACATGTTCATTCCATACGAGCAAGTGGATGTTGAGCCGCTTGAGTCTGATGCCAAGGATTGATTTGGGGATCACTTTAGCTATTTTTAATCTATCTTTTTGCAATCATGTTTTATTTTCTTAGTAGACAACTATTTGCTTGTGATAATTTTCATGTATAAAATGATGACTATGTTGTACTCAATTTATGAATGAAAATTTTCTATGTTCTCAAGTTATTGCTTGTATTGTTTGTTGTATGAGTACATAATTAAAAGAATCAGCAGTTAAAACAAAATGTGATGACTACATGAGACGTCAAACTTAATAGCCGATAAAATTAATGAATTTGATTTAATCATAAACGGAGAAACGATTCGTGGAACGGCTGGGGCATTCGAGCCGACTAGATTGATGAATCTGCCCTTGCCCTAGTTGGTTTATGAATGTAGAACACCGAATAAAATGAACTTATGAATATTGTTTTGATGAATCGATTCGTGGAATGGCTGGGGCATTCAAGCCGACTAGATTCATGAATCTGCCCTTACCCCAGTTGGTTCATGAACGTAGAACGCTGAATAAAACGAACTTATGAATATTGTTTTGATGAAACGATTCGTGGAACGGTTGGGACACTCGAGCCGACTAGATTGATGAATCTGCTTTTGCCCTAGTTGGTTCATGAACGTAGAATGCCGAATAAAACGAACTTATGAATATTGTTCTGATGAATTGATTTGTGGAACGGCTGGGGCACTCGAGCCGACTAGATTGATGAATCTGCCCTTACCCCAGTTGGTTCATGAACGTAGAACGCCGAATAAAACAAACTTATGAATATTGTTCTGATGAATCGATTTGTGGAACGGCTGGGGCATTCAAGCTGACTAGATTCATGAATCTGCCGTTGCCCCAATTGGTTCATGAACGTAGAACGCCGAATAAAAGGAACTTATGAATATTGTTTTGATGAAACGATTCGTGGAACGGCTGGGGCACTCGAGCCGACTAGATTGATGAATCTGCCCTTGCCCCAATTGGTTCATGAACGTAGAATGCCGAATAAAATGAACTTATGAATATTGTTCTGATGAATCGATTGGTGGAACGGCTGGGGCACTCGAGCCGACTAGATTGATGAATCTACCCTTGCCCCAGTTGGTTCATGAACGTAGAACGCCGAATAAAAGGAACTTATGAATATTGTTCTGATGAATCGATTTGTGGAACGGCTGGGGCACTCGAGCCAACTAGATTAATGAATCTGCCCTTGCCCCAGCTAGTTTATGAATGTAGAATGCCAAATAACAGAGGTTGATGGGCGATTAGGGCATGCGACTCGATCAGCGTTGGGCTGTTGAGGTTTCGATATTAATGAGATTGCCTTGGAGGTGCTGCCTTCGTAGGGAGTAAATGGGCGTGTACTTTGTGAACGAAGGTCCTATTTATATGCTCTGACAACAACTCAGTCCAGTTCTTAGAGGAAAATTAAACAAGTGCGAATGTCAAATAGACTTTTCTTCAACAGTAAAGGAGAAGCGAAGACGCTAGCTGAGCTGGGAGGAGACATGAGTCGAAGTGGTGAACTGTGAACGAAGGTCCTATTTATATGCTCTGACAACAACTCAGTCCAGTTCTTAGAGGAAAATTAAACAAGTGCGAATGTCAAATAGACTTTTCTTCAACAGCAGAGGAGAAGCGAAGACGCTAGCTGAGCTGGGAGGAGACATGAGTCGAAGTGGTGAACTTTCGCGCATGGGCAGTAGGATTTTGAGGGATCGGGAGAGACATCAATCTCCTCGTCGTCGAAGTAGGTCGCCGAGGAGGGACAAGCAGCCACAGTGCAAGTCTCCTCAACCCCATCTTGGAAGGGAATCCGACACGACTCCTCGCCCATTGAGTTTTGCAGTCTTCGTGGGTAATAGACTAATGACAGAGGCGGATTCGATCGTCCAAGATCCAAATGTGGCAATCGAGTTTGCTTGACAGATTTTTCCACCTGAAGTCCAGCAGTCGATGGTAGGTTGGCAGGACTTCGAGGTGTTTCGTGAAGGCATTCACGGGGTGGTGAGGGGACTGTACACCGCTTATGAAATCGGCATGCGTCTCCGTGCCACTCGCCGTGATATAGAACAGAGAGATGAACGCATTCGGAAGTTAAAAGCTGGCGCCAAGAAGGCGGAGCGTGAGCTAAAGAAAATCAAGTCTGTCGAGTCTCACTCAGCCGGCCATCCCAACCCGGTTGTGGAAGAGAGGGTTACTCAAAAGCTGATTAGTGATGCGATCGCCGATCGGAACACAGCTAGCATGTTCACGATTGAGACTGCGAGGGCTGCGGCCTATGAAAAAGGCTTCCATGATGGCTGAAAGGTCGGAATTTAGAAGACCAAGGAGAAACTCGCCGAAGAAGTTTGCCGATGTGAAAATCATGGATTTAAGCACGGCTGGATCAAGGCACTTCAGCAAGCTGAGGCTCTCCAGGTAGCAGGATTGGATTCTGCATTGTCTTTGTACCAACATAATGATTTCCCCTTCTCCGCTTTTGAAATTGAGAAGAGTGATGATGAAGGAGCTGCCGAACAGAAGAAGACCTTGTAATGCTTATATAGATTGAAAACGAAATTATGTATTTATTGGTCGATTTTAATAAAATGCTTAGTTTTCAATTCGTTGTGTACTTGTTATTTATATTAATACACATTTTATTCTGAATGTTCGCACGTTTTAGATTATGTTTATGCGGCTTGAACAACCTTATTTTGAATATTTGCATTTTTCGACCTTTATTTGTACGGTCTTGTGTGAAGGCCATACTTTAATCGGCCCAAAAGCGTCATGCGCTGATAGGGCTTCGAATCCGGAGTCTTTATCAGCCCAAAGGCATCATGCGTCGATGGGGCTCCGAATCCGGAGACTTTATCGGCCCAAAGGCATCATGCGCCGATGGGGCTCCGAATCCGGAGACTTTGTCGGCTCAAGGCATCTTGCGCCGATGGGGCTCCGAATCCGGAGTCTTAATCGGCCCAAAGGCGTCTTGCGCCCATGGGGCTCCGAATCCGGAGTCTTTATTGGCCCAAAGGCGTCATGCGCCGATGGGGCTCCAAATCCGAAGACTTTGTTTGGCCAATAGTGATATCTACAAAGGGCGCACCGAATCCGGAGGCTTTATCGGCCTAAGGCGTCATGTGCCGATGGGGCTTCAAATCCAGAGGCTTTATTGGCCCAAGGCGTCATGCGCCGATGGGGCTCCGAATCCGGAGTCTTTATCAGCCCAAAGGCGTCATGCGCCGATGGGGCTTCGAATCCGGAGTCTTTGTTTGGCCAATCGTGATATCCACGAAGGGCACTCTGAATCTGAAAGCTTTATCAGCCCAAGGCGTCTTGCGCCGATGGGGCTTCGAATCCGGGGTCTTTGTTTGGCCAATCGTGATATCTACGAAGGACGCTCCGAATCTGGAGGCTTTATTGGCCCAGGGCATCTTGCGCCGATGGGGCTCCGAATCCGGAGACTTTGTTTGGCCAATCGTGAAATCCACGAAGGGTGCTCCGAATTCGGAGGCTTTTAAATTGAACTGCGCGATGAAGAAATGAGAAACTTTGCATTGAAAAAGTGAGATATGTACAAGTATCAAGCCCCACAAGTCGGGTCAATGATAGAATTTACGCAAATGCGTTGAATTCCAAGGTCGTGGAAGACTCCGTCCAGACATGTCTTTTAGCCGATATGCCCCTACTCCCACGATCGAGTCGACCTAATAGGGGCCGTCCCAGTTAGGACCCAACTTTCCATCGGCCGGTTTTTTGGCGGCAGGAAGTACTTTCTTCAGGACCAACTCTCCTGGTGTGTAGCGGCGCAACTAAACACGTTGATTATACGACTTAGCAAGCTGCTATTGATACCGCACCACGGATGCAAGGGCACAGTCTCTTCGTTCTTCAATCAGAACTAAATCCAAGGCAAGCATCATGTCGTTTTGGCCCATATCAAAAACTTTCAATTTCAAGGTTGGGAGGCCGATTTCCAGGGGTATGATTGCCTGGGTTCCAAAGCATAGAGCAAATAGCGTTTCCCCCGTGGATCGCCTCGGCGTAGTTCGATAATCCCATAACACACTCGGCAATTCTTCAACCCATTTGCCTTTAGCTTTCTCCAGCCTCTTTTTGATGCTGTCCAAGATGGATTTGTTAGAGGCTTCGGCTTGACCATTGCTTTGGGGGTAAGCCAGCGTGGAAAAGTAGGGCCGGATACCATACTTGTTGCATAGCTCTCGGTAGATGCCACAATCAAATTGGGTGTCGTTGTCAGAGATGTGCTCTTCGAATGCCGAATTGTGTTATGATATTTCTCCATACAAAGCGCTTGACATCGGTATCTCGAATGTGCGTTAATGCCTCTGCTTCGACCTATTTCATAAAGTAATCTGTGGTGACGATCAAGTATCGCTTGTTCCCTGGGGCCCTCGACAATGGTCCTACGATATCAAGCCCCCACTGGGCAAACGACCAGGGACTGGTGACAGAGCTTAACTCTTTAGCAGGCAGATGGGTTAACGGGAAGAACTTCTGGCACTGCTTACATTTTGTCACATAGTATTCGGCATCGGATCTCATTGTCGGCCAATAATACCCCTGTGTTATAGCTCGATGGGTCAAAGAGCGCCCGCCAGAATGTGCGCCACAACTGCTTACATGTCTTTCAGTCAGAAGCTCTTCGACTTTGTCCGGATGCACGCATTCTAGGTATGGACCAGAAATGGACTTTTTATAAAGCATTCCTTACGGATCCAAGTAGTAACGCAGGGTTTTGTTTCGCAACTTGTGCGCTTCTTTCTTGTCCTCTGGAAGCTATTTAGAAGATAGGAATGCGGCAATGGGATCCATCTAACTCGGTCCAGATTCTATGACATTGACCTGAACTTCCTCCGAAGGACCGATGCTTGGCTCCGGGATGAAACCCACCTCGATGGTCCATTTGATCTCTGAGTTAATAGTGGAGGCTAGACAGGCCAGGGCATCATGCGTGTTCTGATCACGCGTTATCTGATTCAATTCGTGATGGTCAAATTTTTCCAGCAAAGAGTTAGCCATTTTCATGTAAGCCGCCATACGGTCATTTCTTGCCGCGTACTCCCCCTTCAGCTGATTAATCACCAGTTTTGAATCGCAAAATACAAGCAGACGTTGAGCACCCAGAAGATGTGCATTTCGCAAACCGGTCAGAAGGACTGCGTATTCGGATTCGTTATTTGATGCTTCAAAGCCGAGTTTGACGGCCTGCTCAATTACTGCGTCGTCAGGAGCCATGATTACTACTTCGGCCCCACTGCCCCATTGATTGGATGACCCATCACAGTACAGTTGCCAAATGTCCCCAACATAAATTCTTGTGTTCGGCTTAGGTCAAATTTCATCAGACTTGAAATCGGCAAGACCCCTGGTAAATTCAACCACAAAGTCGGCAAGCACCTGCCCCTTGATTGAGGTTCTAGGTAGAAACTAAATGTCGTACTAGCCGAGTTTGAGAGCCCACTTTGAAATGCGTCCTGATGCTTCTGCACTTCGCAGTACTAATCGGAGAGGGTAATCTGTTAGCACCCTGATGCTGTGTCCCTGGAAGTAATGCATCAGTTTTCTTGCCGCCGTGACCAGCGCCAGGATGAGTTTTTCCAGCGATAGGTATCGTGTTTCAGCATCGACCATTGCCTTGCTTACATAATACACTGGCCGCTGCTCCGCCAGCTCTTCCTTTATCAGTACAGCGCTAACGACCCGGTCGAAAACTGCCAGATACAAGATGAGCGGGTCGCCTGCCAAAGGTGTTGTCAGGAGAGGAACTGATCGGAGGTAGGTTTTCAGACCGTTGAAAGTGGCTTCACACTCGGCGGACCATTTGAAAGCCTTGCCCTGCCATAGTGTATGAAAGAATTGTCGGCAGCAGTCCGTGGAACGATTAATGAACCTATTGAGTGCGGCGACTATCCCCATTAACTTCTGTACTTCCTTAACCAATCGAGGAGAGCCAAGTTCTAGGATTGCTGTGATTTGCCTTGGGTTGGCTTCGATTCCTCGGTGGTTGACAATGTAACCCAAGAATTTGCTGGAGCCGATCCCGAACGCACATTTAGAAGCGTTCAACTTCATTCTGTATTTACGTAGAATGCCAAATGTCTCTTTCAGATCGGCTATATGATTCTGCTCTTCCTTGGACTTGACCACCATATCATCAATGTACACTTCCATAGTTGGCCGAGTTGCTCCTTGAACATGGCAGTGACCAATCTTTGGTAGGTTGCCCCTGCATTCTTCAGCCCAAAAGGCATAACCTTGTAGCAATAGGTTCCTCTTGGGGTGAGGAATGCAGTTTTCTCTTGGTCCTCTGGACACATGGCGATTTTATGGTAGCCTCTATAAGCATCGAGAAAGCTCATACGTTGATGGCGTGCTGTCGCGTCTACAAGTTGGTCAATTCTGGGTAGGGGAAAACAATCCATGGGGCAGGTGTAGCACGCGCCCGCGAGGGGCCCCGCTACTACAGTTCGGACTCAATTTTGTGTCGCGGTTCTTAATCTTGAACCAAAGAGTCCAAATCTGGCAAACCGTTTTGAGAAAATAGATTTTTGGAAAGAAGTGCCAAACATGGACTGCTTTGCCAGATACAGAGTCGCCACCTAAATATTTTTTATGGGGAATTTAGGAAACCCTGACTCGGTGCCGAAGGCCATATGTCCGTCATCCCCGGAGTTGTCTCGGCTCGGGAGCTTGGGTACGATCGGGGAAGGTCAGCTATGAGCACCCCCTCTCGCCCGATCCGAAGATCGGCCTCTACTAACCATGATATCCGATTTTGAAAAACCGTTTTATGTGTTCTTATTCCATTTATTAAGCCTAGAATTACTATATGTTATGCCACAGCAAACAGTATAGACAGATTGCTAATTTGGAAACAAGCATTGCATATCCGTTTATCTTGAAAAAAAAAAATTTTTGGAATTTGCTACTCGCAAGTAGGCTAAAATACGGATTTCAACGGTTTTTTCCAATTCGGGCCATCAACCTTCACCCACAGGCATCCAAACAATTGTATCACGTAAGCATTTAGCGCGCATGGCAGGCATACTGTCATGACAACACTCCGCACGCATGCAGTATGCTAAAGCAGGAAAATACTTACATAGTACTCCGTGCAAAACATAAACTAGTTAGCAAACATGCATGATCCTAGTTCATGTTAGAGTGGCTAATGCAACGCATGCAAAATTGCAATTAGAGTGGGCTCGGCTACCTAAGCATGGCATGTGAAATGCAGTCAATTGATGCACGTATTCAATTTGGAATTGAAGTACAAATGCGTTAGCGTGATGTACCCGAGCCGGTGCATGTAAACAAATGAATGAATGCACGCATGCATTGCATAAGGTATGCTAATTTAAACATGCCTAATCTACCATCAAAGAGGTAAATGAAAGGGAAGAAAGAAGTGGGGATTGGAAGACATACACCCCACTCACACACACTTTATACAGATTTGTCCTCGCGTGGAGGGACCAAATAAAAATACAATATTAACTACGCAAGCTAATTAAATATTACAAATTGCTAATTAATTAAATAAATTAACTAAGCTAGGAAAACAGTAAACCGCCAGGAGGAGAGCCAGATGCAGCGTATGCTCGGGTCCCGTTCGGAA